>VYZR01081341.1:11257-30295 GCA_013400675.1 Oxylabes madagascariensis
AAACAAACAAACAAACAAACAAAAAAAAACAAACCAACAAACCAAGAATTCAAGGTCTTCTGCTCTTGAAGACTGAAAATAAGCGGGGAGAAACAACTCAAGGATGAGCATGGCAGGACATTTCTTCTTTGGATTAAATAATTGTTATTGAGATCACATTAACCAGAAACCAAGACCATTGATGAGAGCACTGTTTTTCACAAGTTGTTTGTACAAGGCCCTGAAAACTCCAAGAGATCATGGAACACATAGTTTGAAATTAGTTGTCAGACTATGTAAGCTTTTCTCCTAAGAGGGTGAGAAGACCTTTCATTTTCCAACAGTAAATGATTACATATATTAGAAATAAAATGTCAATTCACAATTAACATTCGAGAAGCTTCCACTCTAATTCCCCTTTACCTAGTTCAGTTTGTTTGAAATAGAGAGAGAAAAGGATTCATTGGTTTCTGAAAATGTTGTTACCTTTTCAAAGGAGTTATTTCAGAGTGCAACTATTCAGACATTCAGAGTCCCTTGAAATTTTAAGAAACATGGGGGGTTTTTGTTGTTCTTTTTTTGATATCACAACTTCTGATTGGAATGACAGGCAGACTAGGAAATTGTGTTGCCTCTCAAGTGTTTGATGGTTTTTCAGTGATTTTCTACACTGTAATATGTGGCCATGCTTTTCTTACACATTTTTTGCCCTCCTTTCCAGGAGTAGAACCTTTTGAACTGGATTCTTTCATGTGCATGGCTACATCAATCAGCTTAAAAATGGAGGAGGGCTGTACTCTATTTCATTAAGTTTGGACTTTGAAAAGAAATTTTGGCTTGAGTTTTTCTTTTATCTTGCTCACTTTTAGGTCGATGCTGCCTGATGTTGTTGATAACTTTCGCCTGCAGAATCCCCATGGGAAAGGACATGAAACCATTTTCTATTCTTCTTATGTTTTTTTTACAAAGATGTCAGCAGGAATTGGCTTAGGAATTTCTGCAGCAGGACTGGAGTAAGTAACACTGTGTTTCCACTTAGTGGATCTACTCTGAAAGCATTCTGAGGTTACAACAATTTTACCCTGTGGAGTTAATTGCCTTCATGCCCTGAGCCTGAAAGTGCCAGCAGCTCCAGATGGCTGACCACTAAAGACAGGATTGGTGCCATCTAGGCCAGACAACTGAGCATTAAGCTACTTGCCCTGACATGGTTCTGTTCAGAAAAACCTGACTTCCCTTCAAATTTTCCTCTTTTTAATTACTCACGTAAATTTTAGTGGCTTATATGAATAAAGAACTAAACATGAAAGTGCAGCAAATGAAAGCCCCCCCTCCACGTGATACAGGTCCTTTGTGCAGTCCCTATTGCACCTGAACTGGAGTATCTCTACGAGCCTGTAAGACTTTACATGGATTTGAGTGCTTTCAGGGGTGCCAGAAGCCTGTTCAGTATGAAAGGATCACCAATTCCTGCATGGTTTTAGGGAGCTGGATACTGATCCGAGTCAGGAACAGCCTTTCTCACAGCTCTGCCTGTCACCTAGACCCCACCAGTTTAGGAGAGGGTTTATGGTCTCTTTCCACTTTGTCTTGTCTGTTCTGACCAGACAGGTTGAGAAAGTGGCCGGGCATCTCCTGCCCTGCCTTTGTGCAAGACCTAGCAGAAAGGGCCTGTGCCTGTCCCTGCTACAGCACGCAATAAAAACTTAGAAGGGAAATCTAGCCCCAGGCTCCAGATTTTAGGTTGTGGTAACCAGTATGTTTTGCTTTGGGGCCTTGAGCTGAAATTGCTAAATAACAGGCAATGCTTGGCTGAACATTTTGGGCTTAGGAATTTTAGCTGCTTTTTGCTAAAACCCTCAAACAATTCGCTGTTCCCCAGTTAGCCCCTTTCCAATTGCATTCCAGTTGGGTCCTAGCAATTTGCCAAGGCAGATGTTTGTGGGAGAACACAGAAGACAGAGTGATGCCAAATGAGCTGTAGCTTTCATCAGGTGGATGAAAGCTTTTCAGAGGAAAAACTCATTCCACAAACTGGGAATAGGAATTTGAGTATATCAGCAGTTGTGGGACTGCATGGAAGCCCTGAATCAATGAAGTATAAGTGTGTACCTAACTCTGAGCACTTGAGTAAATTTGTCTATCTTGAGATGAGTGCTTAAGTGTGTGTTTAAATTAAAGTTAATTATTGCTGTTGAAATCGGTCAAATTACTTGCATGCTTTTAAAGCAGAGCTTGAATACTTTGCTGAATATTAATAGGAAACACATAACATTAATTTCACAGAACCACAGAATCACAGAATGGGTAGGGCTGGAAGGGACCACAGTGACTCATCTGGTTCCAACTTTCCTTGCTCAAGCAGGGTCATCCCAGAGCACAGGGCACAGGATTGTGTCCAGATGGGTCTGAAATTTCTCCAGTGAGGGAGATTCCACAGCCTCTCTGGGCAATCTGTTCAGTGCTCAGTCACTGCACAGGTAAGAAGTCCTGCTTTGTGTTCAGGTGGAACTTGCTGGGCATCAGTTTATTTCCTATATGGGATTCCACAACCCTTTCTTTAAAAGTATACAAGTAATTTGACCAATTTCAACAGCAATAATTAACTTCAATATTATATATAATAACAAGAAAATACAGAGGTAATGCAGTTATCTGAAGCCAAGCACTAAAATGAGGTCTGAAAAACACAATTTGAAATCTAGTGAGGAGAAAGAAGAAAGAGAGGTGTAGGGAAAATGGGAGAAAATTCTTGAAGAGTCAGGGTGGGGAGAAGGAAGCCTTCAGGTGAACAACCTTTAGCTTTGGACATACACACACCACTTGTTTCCATTTGTTTAGGTTTGCTGGATACAAGCCAGGGATATGCAGACAGTCAGATAATGTGATCCTCACACTGAAACTCCTCATTGGAGCAGTCCCTGCCATCCTCATCCTCTTAGGTTTATTTATTCTCCTTTTCTACCCGATCACTGAAGAAAGTCGGAAAGAAACAAAGCTTGCCCTTGAAGAGTTAAGGTAAGTTTGGACTGGCAGTAAAACAGCAGCAACATCCCCACAGCAGCTCTTAATCATACTGGGAAAATTATTATTGTAAGGAATCCCTATGTTCCTTACAACAAAATGAAACAATGTGCTCTTAGTCAGATTATTAACAGAATGCTACCATGACATGTTCCAGTATCTCTTTTTTGTAGTGCAGTACAACTGGCTTAGAGGACCATTTATCAGAAATTTCAGCTGCTCCATTTTATATTTTCTCTGGAGTGGCGCACAAAGCACTATTGTGGTACATTGTTTCAGGCCAGAAATGAGGAATATTCTACATAGATTGAATTTGTGGGGAAAATATGAATAGTTGCAATTTACTTTTATATAGAAGAAAGTGGTATTGTTGACTGCATTCTTGGTGTTTATGGGATACAAGAAACATCCAAACCATTTAGAAGCGTAGGCAGAAAAGATTGTGAGAGGAAAAAAAGAGATCAGCTTTGAGCTATTCTTTCCCTTTTTACTCTTTTCACTCTCCTTTTCTCCCTTTTTCTTCCTCTCCAAGGAAAATCTTGTCTAGCTGAAATTCATCTGCCTCTGTTAACCCTTGAGGACATACATAAGGACAGTCCTAGCAGACTGATGGATAAAATGCAAAAAAAATAGGTTGTTCCTTTGTTTTGATTTTATTATCCCAATTTACCAGAATTGGAAACTGATTCCCATGCTAAGGGATCAATTCCAGAACCTAAGCATGGGTTCCTGGGGCCAATTCATGCCCTAAAATATCCAAGATATGTGCATGGGGTTGGCAGGTATGACAAAGGCCTCTGGGCAGACTGGAGGGGACGGGGTCAACAATCTGGAATGGGACTGGTTCCTCTGTTCAGGAATTCCAGTCATTGTCCAGAACAACCACACCTTGCTGGAGGTCCTCAGCTGTTTGAGATTGCCAAACTCAGCTTGATTAGTCAGCAGTGAAAGCCAGAAGTGTTTTCATGTATCATTTGCTCTGCTTTTACCAGGAGGAGCCATCAAAGCACAGAGAACTTGGACAGCCACAAAAAGGACACCTCTGTCTGAAAGCTTGGAATGCAGTGGCTTTCCAAACACAGACTCACATCCCACCAACAAACTCTGTGAGAGTTTTCCAGGTCATTTCTCTGCTCACATTTTATGAAAAAGGACAAAGGATGATTCTGACATAGCCAGTAATGAAATCAAGAGAGGACATCATTGTGCATATATATATTTATACATCTAACTCCATGCACTGTGCTAAAAAAGACATTACACATGTTGGAAATGCAAGATATTGAAGGCTTGGGAGTTTTTTGTTCGTTTTTTTTTCAATGATTAATGGGAAGCTGCGATCTTGCTCATGGGAAATTTTATTCATTTGTAACTTAAGGGGAAAAAAACCCCTGTAAATGTGACCAGAGAATTTTTGAAGGTTCTGAATTGGAAAATACTTACAAGGGTCATTGAGTCCAGTTCATGATGCACCATCCAAAGACTAACTCACAATATACTTCACCCTTGGGGGCTGGGATGGATTTTGAGAACAGTCTCTACCTAAAACTTGCACACCGTTGTGTTTGGAAAGCAGTTGGGATCCTGAAGCATATGATATGAAGTTAGGATGCATCATCTCATTTCTACTATAGATTTATGCTGTTGAACACACTTTTTAAATGAAAGACACACCTAATCTCACCTTCTGGAGCACTGAAGTTCAGATCTGTTCATTCTTGGCTTCTATGGTCAGTGCAGGTTCACAGATCTCCAGAGATTGGCTCCAAGCTTAAGCTAAAATAATGAGACTCTGAAGACATATCTAAATCTGGAAGGGAGAGTGAGGAATTCAAGAGTTTGCTCACCTTGAAGAAATTAGCACAATGCAAGACAAGACACGAATTTCATCCCACTGCCTTCACTGTGTGACTCTGTGAGTGCCTTTCTGCTGTACCAGAAGTGCCTTTGGAGGACGGGCTTGCTGCTATTCTGGAGCCCCTGGAGGAAGTGGCCACCTGTAATTTGCTCAGGGCTGTCTGAGAAGTGGCTCACAGAGCTGGGACTGGAAATTGGGAAAGATTCTCCTGAAGGACACTGGCACGTAAAATCAGTGCAACCACGGAGCGTCTCATTAAGTTTGATACTGAAACCTTGTCAGGGAAATTCGAAGTCAAAGGCCTTATGAACTGTCCTAATTCCTCAAAATGCTTAATCATGAGGGAGCTTCTAAGGATATATTTTTAATTTGTGTGGGTAAGAGTTAACTGCATATAGGATTTCTATTGACTTGCCATCTGAGGCTGGGGGTTGTTGTTTTCTTCCCTGTTTCAGTTTTTGGACAAACCAAGATATGTATGCCTGGAGCATATGTGTTTACAACAATAAAAACCATAAGCCTGCTTACAATTTTGAGTCTGATGGAATTTGAAATAGGAGATTTACTGCACTTTGAAGTAGGTAAGTTATGTAGCAATATCACATAGCTCCAAAACATCACAGAGAACAGTTTGGGGCATTCAATTTATTCTGTAATATTTGTGTATTTCTGAATAGTCATGTTTAAAAATAACCAGAAGGCACAGTAAAGGCTGTTAATGTTTTTTAATGGGTTATGTTTTCAGCTACTATAAATCTGTAGCTACAAAGCAGTGGGTCCATGTCAGTTTATATAAACTGAATACTTAGCCCAGTGATAAAAGGGCTGCAGAAACTGCTGGCTGGGGTTGAGTGCAGCCATTTGAATGTGACTTAAGATATTATTTCTAGATCAGTTGTGCAGTTGTCTCTAAAATTGCATAACACCCAGTCAGAATTCAGACTCTTGGAAGGTAAACTTGGTTGATTGTAAATTGTTTTCTTCTTCTCCAAAAAGACAATGTGATCTTTATCTCACTGAAATATACTCAGTCCTCACTTTGCTTATGGTACCAGCAATGGGAACTGCCAAAAGACAAGATGAAGTTCCTGTAGATTAAGTGAAGCAGACTATTTTTATATTTTGAAAATCTCATTATTTTATTTCATTATTTGAAATATAAAGTTGTTGTACTTTTGTTGAGAAATTTGGTATATTTTTGTAAGTCAAAAGAATAGAGGATTAAGTGCAGGGTAAGATTATTTTTGTAACTTTCTTTTCTTAGGGCTCAATGTTGGTGCAGTAAAATGAAAGAGATTTATATGTCTCCTGTCAGTTTTAAATGATGTGTATACCTTATGCATGTTCAAAACATGTGACTGAAAGAAGCAAATTCTTATGTTGACAAGCATTCAGATTAAATGCTTATCGAATGTAAACCTCTTGCCTTCCTGCTGATTGCAAGTAACAGGGGCCAGGTTTAATTCCCAGGGGTTCTCCTTCAGGTAATATCCAAATACAGTAATAAGAACATGGGAGATTGAATTAAACTAGCTGGGTGCATAGGGGACAGCACTTCCCCACCTGCACACAGGCAATTCCAACAAATACGGGAAGAAAAGAGAGGGATAACAGAGTTACGTGTCACTGGCTATTGCTCTGTAAGCCAAACCATGTCCAATTCCTTGTCCTTGCTGAAGTCTAATGAGGGCAGCCCACATTCTCCATACTGGGCTGGTTACTGGCAGCCAGTAGCTGAGCTGGTCACCAGTCACGGAATCACGGGATCACTACAGCTGGAAAAGGCCTTTAAGATCATCAACTCTAACCATCAACCCAGTCTTCTCTTCCAGTTCCATTGCTTTTCCCGTCTAACAACAATGCTGACACCTTCCAAGGTTACCCCACCTCCTGCTGGTGACCAGGTTACCCCAGATCCGAGCTGCTGTTCCCACCCAGCACTGATGGAGGGGGTTGCTGTCAGCCACCAGCTGTGCCTTTTGTGTTCTCCTCCTGCCTCACTGTCCCCTGCCTGCCCCTGAGCTTGCTGGCCGACCTCGGCTTAGCTGGATTAGATCCCTTCTGCCCAGTCCCCACTTTAACAGGTGGACACCCCCTCAGACATCTGTCCCTGGGGAGTCTCCGAAGGCTGGGACCTTCTGTGTCAGGTCACTGGGTTTTCAGGAAGGGCTCTGAAGATTTGAGTACTAATTCCTTAAGTCACTCCTGAACCTTGTAAGAATTCCTGCTGCATCCTCTTGTCTTTATTCACCTTCAGCATTCCAAGCAAAGTAGTTAAAGAGGAAAATGTTTTAAAGCAAACTGCTTTTGAGTTCAGAGTTTGTTTCCAAGTATCACTTGCTCATTTACTTCTCTTCTTGCCTTTCTGGGCTGTAGACAGAAAACACAGAATTAAATTAATCTTCTTGAGAGGAGGAGTTTCCACCAGGGAAGCTCAGGTTCTTTCAGACCTGGTATCTGCTGTTCAGCTGTGAGATGAAGAAGAGAGGGCAAGTTAACTCAAAGTCCCATCCAAAAGATTATAGCAGTTTAGTGGTCAACCATATACATCATATGAATTTCGTATCATAGTTATGTAAAAACAGTCCCAAAGTGTTAAAAAAGCCTTTTCCTTAAGAAATCTTTTAGACTGATTGGAAGCTCTGTTGGACTCATACAATGGATGGGTGCAGGAGGGAATTTTGTTTTCATGCAATTTCACTGTTTTTTGGGGTTTTTTTTTAACTTTCTGGAATTCCACAATTCAGATACTCAGCAAGAGTGCTGAGTATTATGGTTACAAGATCATGTATATGCTGTAGGCCTAAAGTATGAAATCAGATGGCTTTCACTTCACAAACACCAAACTTGCTGCTAAGACCAGATGCTGACTCACTGAGAAGCTTCATTCAAAAGATGAAGCAGCAGCATCTGTCTGTCCCCGAGGCAGAGGAGGAAACTTTTTGCTCTGTGGCACCTAAGAATTTACAGTTTCTGAAGACACAAACTGTCATGACAGAGCTGAACAAACAGAGAGGACTTTTAAGCTGTGGCACTTTTCAGAGGGGTTGGGTCCTCAGTACCACTTTGGAGACATTACAGAGCCACAGCCTCCAACCCCAGCTGGAGAGCAGCAGAACTGCTGGATGGTGGGGAAACGTGTGTTTGCCCTGGAAGTGTGGCAGCAGAAATAAACCTTATTTCCTGATCTGTTTCTTACTCCAAATGATCTTAGATGAGACTATGAATTTCAGCTACACCATTCAGATGTCTCTCCTCACTTTTGCTGTGCTCTGCTGTAGATGGTGAGGAAGGATTGCTCAGGCCTCATGGAACTGATAATGGTTGTTTGCTCAGCTTCACTTATAAAGCTCCACTTTGGATGGCCAGCACCCATCCCCTGCCAGCCAGTTTTTTGCTGATGTACATGGAATCATCTACATTCAGCAAAGGATCAAAAGAATTTCCTTTGCACCTTAGTATCCTCTATCATGGAATTTCATCTGTTTTACCTAGAAGATGCTTTTGCCTGCCTAGGGCTTGTCATCGTGATGATGTGACAAGTTTACATTGGCTGAGAAGTTTCTGGTCCACGAGGACTTAACTGCCCTTGTGTTTCCAAAATAAACCCACTCATTGGTCGCCTTCAAAGTCATGGAATAGAATCTGCACATTTCCACATACAGCAGGTTCAACAATTCCCACAGTTTATGGTCATGCTGGATCGTGAGTTACAGAAGTATCTGCTGACATCAGTGTGGGATGAAACAAAACTGCAGCCACCCCAGACTCCTGGCAAATTCTCAGCTGTGCTGAGCTGGCCAAGCAGAGAGAATGGGCAGCTCCAGAATTCCCAGAGGAACTCATAGGCATGAAAGAAAAGCTGCAAGAGAAGAAAGTTCCTTAAAACCCTGCAGTCTTCTCTTAAGGATTCTTGGATTAGGCTTGGTACTTCTTCAACTATTTGGGCCTTCTTTTAACATTCAGCTTTGGTGTAGATCATCCCATAAATTTACAAATGGTGTTTTGATTTGAAATAAAGCAGCCCTGAAAGGAAATACTTGGGTGTGTTTGTTGACAAGAAGCTCAAAATAAGCTGACAATGTGTTCTCAGAGCCCAGAAAGCCAAATGTGCATCAATGTGCTTTTGTTGTGCCAAATGTGTCCTGGGCTGCATCAAAAGCAGCATGGGCAGGTGAGGGAGAAGTCCTGTGAGATCCCAGCTGGAGTCCTGTGTCCAGCTCCAGTGCCCCCAGTATGTGAAGGACACAGACCTGCTGGAGTGAGTCCAGGGGAGGGCATGAGGATGCTCTGAAGGCTGGAGCAGCTCTGCTGAGGAGACAGGCTGAGAGCTGGGGTTGTTCAGTCTGGAGAAGAATCAGGGCAGGCCATATAGCCCCTTCCAGTGCCGACAACAGAGCTGAAGAGGGACTTTTTACAAGAGCCTGTGGTAATAGACAAGGGGAAATGGCTTTAAACTGAAAGAGAGCAGGTTTAGTTTACACAGTGGGAAGGAATTATTTTCTGTGAGATTGGTGATGCACTGGCACAAATTGCTCGTAGAAACTGTGGATACTTCATCCCTGGAAGTGTTCAAGGCCAGGCTGGATGGGCTTGGAGCGACCTGGTCTAGTAAAAGGTGTCCTTGCCCCCAGTAGGGGTTGGAACTAGATAATCTCTAAGGTCCCTTCCAACCCATATGGTTCCATGAAGTAAGCAAGTCTCTTAACATAAGAATTTTATTCTTCAAGATTCCTAGCTCTACATTTTAAATGCAGGATTTGTCCACACGCACAGAGGACACCATGAAGAACCAATGCAATCTGACCAAACTGTTAACAGCTTTTAGCAGGTGTCTTGCACTTGCTGTGTCTGCTCCAGTTACCCCACACAGCACTGCCCTGTGTATGGGTAAGTCCCTGGGGCTTACCTGGGGAGCTGGAAGAACTCCACAGGTCTGTTTGGTGCAACCTGAGACTGAGCACACTTCTGGTGGGAGGCACTATCTTTTTGTCAATCTAACACAAATAGTAACAACTCCAAAATAAGCAGCTAATTTTTATATGCTGGCTGCATAACAGAATTATGGAAGCAGCATTTTTGAGGCATGAGAAACTCAAGGTCAAGGTGTTCTGCAGAGCCAAGTGTATTCAGCCCTGACCCTCTCCTCCCATGGGTTAGTGGGATGTTGGAATCAGGAACAGGCATGAAAAAGAACTATCAGACTGCTGTGAAGATACATGGACCATCCCCAGCATCCAGCCTGCTTTGAACCCATGCCCAGTGCTGAGGTTTCAGTGACTTTCTGGTAAGGACAGGTGGAATCATGGTCCACCTTCTGATCAGTGACCGTTTCTGAGAAGAGATGATTGTTATGTAAAGGATTGAGCACACAACTGCCAAATTATTTCACCTGTTTTCCTCCTCTCCTGTTCATCAAAAGCTGGAACTTGTAGTTTTACCACCCAACACAGTGCTCTGCAGTTCTTTCTGGTGTTTTATCTTTAATACTGTGTTTTTGTGGATAGATTTCTTTTGACAGTGGCTAAATACCCAAACAGGCAATGAAAAAAAAAGAGATTATCTTAGTCCTGAGACAGCAGCTCCAATTCTATAATCTAGTTGCTTGATGCCTTCTCACACAGTAAGTGCCACTGTGAAAGCCTGATAAACTGCTTAATGTTATCATGCTGTGATTTTATGGGGAGCAATCTTGGATTAGTCTTTTCTTCAGTGCTGCAATCCATGTTATATAAACTTGTGCTTACATAAACTTTTTCTAAATTTCCCCTTTGCATTTTCTGTCTCTCACTAAAAAAGCCCACAGAACATTTTCTTCCGTCAGACTTTAACTGGATATTCTCATCACAAGAGATGAGACACGTGGCAACCATTTCCCCAAATCCACAGATGGAAGCAGAGAGGTGTTATGGGCAGGTACAGGAGGGGAAAAGGACCTTACTTCCACACAATATGGGTATTTCACATGATCCTACTGGTGCTTACACCAGTGCAAACCCAGGTGCACTTCTGCAGGCACTGCACCTAAATAACACAGGTGCAATATTTCAGGCTTTGGCAGAAGAGAGGAAATTAGGGACAATGTAGCATTTTCAGAGACTTCTTTATTATCCAAGTTTACTATTATCTAAAAACACCAATGTATTAAAGACCAAGATGGAAACTTGAGCTCAGAAACGTGTAAGAATGCACATTTTCAACCTCATCTGTACTGCAAGAGGCATCGTTAAAAACACTGCTCAGTATAAAAAAAAGTTAATGTTTCCAAGGATCAAATAAATAATTTACAATGCAACAAAAAAATTATAGAAATCGTACAGATATTTGAGACTGTTGTTCATAATTTGCAGTCCCATACAGTAAACATAAAAAGCCTCCCATCATCAGACAGGCATTGCAAAACCACTGTCAAAAACTACATTTTATTGCTGGGCTGTTCTGAAGGGCTGATGCTGTCCAAGGTCTTGGAGGAGCAGTCCCTCAGGCCTTCCAGAGAACTGGTGATATCCAGGCTTTCAGAAGAACTGGATCTGCACCCCTGTGTGGAACTGATGATGTCCAAGGTCTTGGAGGAGCGGGCACTGTAGCCTTTTGCAGTGGCATCTCTGATGAGGATCTCCTGTGTGGATGTAAACATTAAGGGGATGAAGCCCTCGCTATCCGCTGTGAGAACAATCCAAGAGGAACCTGTGAAGACAAGCACATGGATAGTGATAAATTTTTGTGTAATTAGGGTAAGTTAAGGTAAAAAACACATTTCTTCTAGAATTAAATGCTTCTGTATATTTACAGCTTTCTAAAAAAGAAAAAGTATGAAAAGATACAGGTTGTACAATCTCAAAAATAAAAGACACTTGGCAACTATAATGGATTTTGCCACTAGGAGATGAGACAGTAATAAATGCACACTTCAAATGAGGAGGAATGAAATTCTGAACAGAATTCATAAGCATTCACACTTGGTTTTAATTAGGTATTAATAAGCTACTTCACAGTGCTAAAGCTGCACAGATACTATAAAAAGCAGAGATTTAGTAAATTAAATGACAAAATAATGTAATAAAGACAATTTAGAAACTGCTTTTATTATGTAATTTTGCTATACTTAATTCCAAGAAATACAAGGAAGGAATACTTTACAATACTGTACAAACCCAAACCCAATCTCTGGTCCATTTGTTATCTCACTTCATCACTAGCTTTTTTCATTACAATTTGAATCTGAAACCCTGACTTCTACCAATACAGATAAACCAGAAAATTTTTATATTTTTATCCATTAAGCTGATGAAGCAAGAAAATAGATCTCATGAGGGGTAAGGGAATTCAGAGAAGCATTTCCAGCTGTTTGTAAATTTACATTATGTAACTTTACGTCACAAGTAAAGTCACAAGAAGACTGTAGCTTAAAAGCACACAACCCTCTAATCTTTTAGCTTAATTTGGACCAAACTGGAAAATCGATACAACTCAGGATTTGAAAATACCGTTTCTACTTTGCATCTGTATATTTCAAACAAACATATTCCATCAACAATTCCTTAGGAGAAATAAAACTTGGACGGTGGTCAAGAACAGCAGCCTTAGGCTTTGGGATGGTTGCCCAGTGATCTGCAAGCAGGCAGAGAGCAGACACACAGGGTAAGTAGACGGAATATGGCACAGGGAATAGCTGCAGTAGTGAGAAATCATATCCCAAAGTGTGTTTTCTACCTCTGTTCAGGGTGAGACACTCAGAATTGACACATACACAGACACATGGGATGGGCATGGCATGAAGTGGTAACAGCAGAGGAGAACACAGCAGCAAGAGAGGCAGTGTTCTCCACAGCAAAACCTGATGTGAAATGCACTGCTGGTGTACAGAGCTGCTTCTGTGCTACAGGATTTCCTAAAGCAAGACTAGATGCTGGAGCTACAGATTCAAATGTAGAACACTGTACTCCCAAACCACCAGTCAACCCTACCCTCCTTGTTACTCAGACTTCTCTCTACAGAGCGGCTGAAAACAAGTAAAACACTGGCTAAAAGCAATTTTCCTGTATAATTTGTTACTTGATAAGGGGCATCAGTATGTAAGTTTTGTCTTCTTTTTTATTATAAGATTCTTCTCAGTAAAAGAAGATTCAGAGAAGAATTTTTACATTATTAAAAAAAAAAAGGGCAAAATTTTATTAATCTTTCATTATTTATGCCTTGGGTTTTTTCCTGGATGGAATATTCATATTGCTCTTGCTCACTAACAATGACACACAGAATCACAGAATGGTTTGGGTAGGAAGGGACTTTAAAGCTCATCCAGTTCCACACCCCTGCCATGGGCAGGGACACCTTCCACTAGACCAGGCTGCTTGAAGCTCCATGCATCCTGGTCATGGGACACTTCCAGGGATGGGGCAGCCACAGCCTCTCTGGCAACATGTTTGAAGTGTTTGTACTCTTGGATACTCCCAACATACCGTGCTGCATTTCTACAAGGGAGAGGTTGAATATCTGCTGGACGATGTTCAGGCGGAGTTTACCACCACAGAGAAGAATGGCCCGACTTTCATCTGCATCGCTTTGGGAAAGCTGCTTCTGAAAATGCAAGAAACAGTCATTAGCTACTGTGATGTATAGTTAAAATGGCATTAATCAAAACAGGATCACAGATGCGGCACACTTAGATCACAGTGGCATCACTTAGAGAAAGTCAAATGCTACACACAGTCAGGCCTGTTTGCAAGATTTGTCCTTTGAAGTCTCAGCTGTCAGAGTGCTGATGAGTGAGTGACAGCAGCAAGGAACAGTGTTTATCCAGCACATGTCAGAACAGGAGAGAAAATCATGCACTGCTGCTGAAGAAGCCACGAGCTTCACCCACAACACAATCCTCATCCCCGAGGGACATTTCCCCAGGGAGCTTTGTAAAGCTACAGGTCTTCTATCCCCACCTCCCCCCACCCATCCCTGATCCAAAACTTCAGAAGTGAGAACTCCTGGTCATGAATGCTGGAGACTCACAAGTCAGAAGGGCTTCTTTGTCCCACCCTGACCATCACTGCCACAAGCCTTAAATCCAAAAAGCACCTTCAAAGAATATGCCCAGTTGGGCAGAGCAAAGCATTTTTTAAATCTGTTATTACAATTATTAAATGTTTACAACAGGAAAAAGTGAAGAGAGTGATGGAATATAATGTACAACTTGAGTTCAATGCTACAAAAGTTGGTAATTTTTTGCAATAATAAAGCTTAAAAGTAAGAGCTAATTGAAAGGAAAATGGCAGTTTAAATTACTTTGAATACTGACTAAGGTTTATGAATCTGAATTCTAGAAACGACCTAGTAGATCTCTGCCAGGTTTTCATAATCAGGTAATTTACCCTTTCTAGCATGAGATTTACAAAAGCTAATCTTTTAGCCAAAAAATGTGGTTTTCACATGAAATTTCACTTTAAATCCATTTTTAAGCTATGTTAATGGAATTATCTACTGTGTCCCTGAAGTCTCTTTCCTCCTTGGATGGTGCTCTCAATGCTAATTAGCAATATTTCTGTTTCAAAGCCAAGGCAATTTGCTTTTGTTTCAGTTTCCATTATTTTAGTTTTCCTCACAGGAGAACGGGAGATTGATACCAATTCCCACACATGGAAATCTTCACTTGTCTAAATTTCTATACAGAAAGCTTTAGAAGTTGCCTAGGAAAAGTATTTCCTTCCTAGATCTCTATAAAGGGCTTTAATTGTACAGCTGGGCTGCGACATGTGGGTCCTCTGGAGTCCCAGCAGCCTCACTGCAGAGCTGAGGGGTTTGATCCAGTGTGAGGTGGGGACAGGGAGCTGCACATTCTTGGGTATCCCATTGCTTTAGAAATATTGGAAGCCTGCAGAGTAATGGGATTTATAACCATATATAACTACCAGCAGGAACAGGATGGAAAGCTAATCCTACTGACTGCTACTTGAGCTGAAATACAGGCATAAAAAGGTTTCACCATTCCAATATTAAAATTACCTGGCAGGTGATGTTAATAAATGAGGGTTCCTGAGAAGATGGGTACACTGGAAGATTTCTCTTCCCAGATTTTAGCAGCTCAGTTAATTCAGAGAGATGGTGCTGCAATTCTGTGAAGTTACCAGACAATTTTTCCACATTTTTCAAAAAGTAACTCGCCTCCTTCTCACTGAACAGGTTATTCTTGTAAGAATTGGGTATTTTGGAAGCTGCCTCAGGCTGCCTTTTTGGGGATGTTGGCTTGTTTGAAGCATTAGATAGTGCCACGCTCCGATTAACGGGCTCAGCATCCAGAGTCTCGACAGCTGGAGGAAAATTCATGGAAATCTTTTTGTCTTTGAAGTCGCTGATGTTCAACACCAAGTTCTGTTCATAAACAGGACTCTTGATTTCTTCAATGAGTTTCCTTCGGCTTGTAGGGGACTGAAGGGCAGAGCGATCTGGTATCAGGAGCCCACGGCTGAGAGGGTGGACCTCTCTAGAGGGATCAGGAGTAACGTTGGAAAGGTTCAAACTGGAGCTGCCATCAGCTGACACAGACTTTGAAGGACCCATTTCAAGCATCAGTTCTTTAATCATCAATCGGATCATGTATTTGTCTGATCTTGAAGAAGGAAGAAAAGCAGGGTCAGTGAATTTTTGTCTTCCAACCAGTATCAGTAACAATTTATTGGTCAAGAAGCACAAACCCTTTGGCTTCTCGCTTTTCTCCAGCTGAATTTGTTGAATATTGGGTAAATTGGACGAAGTCAGTGAATAGACTAAAATAACATTACAAGTATTGGAGGCAACAGATACAGTTTGAGTTTTGGAGTCAAAAGCCATTATGTCAGGAACAAGAATGCCTGGGATGCTCACTTTTTTGGTAGAGGTAACCTTTCTTTCAAAAGTCACCAAGATGAGGTGTGAGGAATCTTGGCCGCTTCCCGTCAGGTAGTCCTTGGGCCTCAGGTGAAGGAGAGGGCTGGAATCAGCACCCTGCTTGCTAGAAAGTATGTGAGTTAGATCCACAGGAGATGTAACCACAGACAAGGGCTTCTCAGAGTCCAGTGACTTCTTCCCTCCATCCAAGGAATATTCCTCCTCTCCACACAAGCTGGACTGTGAGGGGAAGGACTCAGTTTCAACGCTCGATGGAACTTCGAAGGCAACGCCAGCATTTAAGCCACAGATCTTGTCCAGAGGGAGCTCGGTGGCAACAGCTACTTGTAAATTCTGCGTAGCTTCCACAGCACAGATGTAGCCTCCCACATCAAAGATGGGGCAAAAAGAGCAAGCGCTGAGCGTTTTCTGAGCATCATCCCAAATGTAAGAATGGAGGGCGCTGCCCACCCCCACCACCAAGCGGTTTCCTTCCTTGGTCCAACAGGCGCAGTGGATGAGCCCACTGCCCTTGATGTCCGCGTTAATTCTGGAGTTGTTGAGGTGGACAGAGGGCAAGACGGAGGCGTCCCGGGTGGTCAGCACGGCCAAGACCTCCTTGCTGGGGTGCCACACGCAGCCCTGGGGCAGCACGGGATAGGGCTCGCTGATGTCGCAGATCTGGGAGACCAGGAGCTTGTTCCTGTCGGCGCCGTTGAAGCAGAGCTGCCAGATGGTGACGTGCTTTTTGTGCTGCACCGCCAGCAGGGCCGGGGCCTCGGCGGGACACGGGCCCCAGTAGAGCCCGTGCACGTGCTCAAACTGACCCACCACGCTCGAGTCACCGAATTTGGGCTCCCCGTTCTGCAGGTGCAGCGCGGTCAGGATCACCTGCTTGCCGTCCGTCCAGGCCAGCCCGTGCACCGGGTGGATGGCCTGGTGCAAGGCGTTGAGGCCGGTGCGCAGGAGCTTCGCCTTTCCCAGCTCCATGGCTTTTAAAGTGGAACATCTACACAGAACACAATGAGAAGGAAAAATAAATTATTGTAGAGGATAGAGGGCAGTACCTGGATGATTATTTAGCTTACGACCCTGCCGTGCTGGACTCTTCCTTCCAGTAAAGTCAATATACACATGATGTTCACCGCTGCTTAATTCCCAGCCCAGTAATTTTTTTGTTTATGATGTTTCCACCAAGAAATGCAATTTTAAGAGAAAGAAACTTCGCTGTTTCCATAGGCATACCATCAGATTTCTGCTGCATTTCCATCACAGGACCAATCCTTTCATTCTAATCAGTAAGTTGCTGTCCTCAGAATATTTTCTAATTACTTGAATATCAACAATTCTCAAGATACTGCTGCTCACTCTCAACTTCCTGGAGCATTTGTGGTCAGATGAAGTAATCCCTTACAAGTACAACCAAGCATAAATGTATTATCTACAAATCTGATCCTGTATTAAGCATGTGAGAATGAGGCATTTGGATGGTTATCCCAGAAAGCTCTCTAAGAGAGCAAATATAATTTTGAAGAAAAGTTAGGTTGAAAGCAGATTTTTCTCAGGAAATGAAAAAAACAGAATTTAAAAGAAAACATACACAAGGCATCAATACTTTGGAAAACTTCAGGATTTTACACGAATTTCTAGTTTTTGAACTGTGAACATCCCTACTCTGTGAACAAAAGCCAGTTCAAAGGAATTGATGTTTTCCTAAATTTAAGATCTCCACACAATTTGGCTCAGATGTAAAGCCACAGCACAGAATGAGTTGCAGTTTTAGTAGGAAACATAACGAACAAGAAGAAAGTTTTTTACAGTAAAAACTGTCAAACTGGAAGAGTTTATCACAATGTGCAGGGCCTGGCACCTCTCAGTATTTTAATTATTTGTGGATGACCCTAAACTTGCAGGAAGAGGATTGCAAGAATGGATTTCAATGATTAAAACTGTATAGAAAGTTATATTATGACCAAAGAAACTTCTTCTCAACCTAGTAACGAGTGAAAAATAATATACTTAGTGAAAAAAAACTAAAAAACACCAACTTGGAATAATTGTCCAGGAATAATTCCCTAGGTAGAGGTAGAGCAAAAAAGGATCTGGCTTACAATGAATCACAAACTGATTTTTTCAGTAATGTGAGATATGTTGCCAAGTAAGAATAATTCATTATGGAATGTTTTAAGAGGGATGGAGATACACAGTTATTCTTGCCAAGTAAGATTAATTCATTCTGGAATGTTTTAAGAGGCATGGAGATACACAAGGGAAATAATTGCCCCACTTCCTCATTGTTAACAGCACCTCCATGGAACTTACTTCGGAGTTCAAGGATGATGGAAATGCTCAACAAAGCTAAGGGATCAGAGAAACACAGGAAGTGGGTTCTCTGTCTGGAGAAGACTGTGAGTGGGAACTTGAGAACATTCATCAGCCCAGTGACAGAACATCCATCCAGGTATGTTCAGGTATATCCATCCTGTTCTCCAGGTATACTCTGGACAGTGCATGGTAATAATAAGCTTAGTTTCAACAGAGATTTAGGTCAGCTATTAAGGAAAAATTCTGACCATATGTGATAACTAAGCAATGAAGCAGGTTACCTTAGAGAGGAGGGGAAGGCACTCCATGAATTTCATAATCTGTAAGAGCCAATTAAGGAAATGTCTGTCAGGGATAAGTTTAAGTACACTGAATCCTGCCTCACAGGAGAGCACTCAAGATATTTCCAGTGCAACTTCTCCACCCTCTACCTGGCCTCCTGTAACCAACCTGAGTCCTGTTAAGCAGCCACCAGCTCCAGGAATATTAACACGAGATGTTTGCTGTGCTGAGAACCCCACACACTGCTGGGCAATACTTACTGATGGCAGGGAGATGCGAGATAACACGCCTCATAAGACACTAAAAGATGCTAAAGCGTCCTGGGCCGTCTGGAGAGGTTCCTGTGTCACAAGGGGCGTTTGCACTAACCCAGCGGCCCTGGAAAAGCGAAAAAGCAAGAGACCCACTGGCCCATGCGTTCCTGTGCCCAAACCCACACCGCCTGCTGCAGCGCCGCGCCCAGCCGCAGCTCCCCGGGCAGGTGTCACACCACAGGCCGGCTGCTCGGCGGAAAGCAAACGCGGTGCCCGTCCCAAGCCCCGGGGCGGAGGAGCCGCCGCAGGGACCCCCTGCACCGAGCGGCCACGGCGGCAGCGGCCCGGGGAGCCCGCACAAACCGCCCGCCCGCCCGCGCCGCCGCTCCCTGCGCGGGCCCGCCCGCACCGGTATTCCCCGCCTCCCCGCCTCTCCGCCCCGCCGCGGCCGCGGCCTCGCTC
>VYZR01081342.1:0-22552 GCA_013400675.1 Oxylabes madagascariensis
AAAAAAAAAAGGAGAAGGAATTATTTCTCTAGCAAGCAGGAGAGCAGGGGAAAAAAAAAAAAAAAAAAAAAAAAAAAAAAAAGAGNAAAAAAAAAAAAAAAAAAAAAAAAAAAAAGGCAGGAGCTCAATGCAATCATCCACCACCTCTTTCCATTGGTCCAGGAAAAGATTGGCAGCTCCTGCAAGACCTGCTTCAGGCTGTCATTCTGTGGAGCTGGATGTTTTGCCATTGCTTCTGAATGATAATTGGCTCAAAAATTAACACGCCTCAGTCTCCCTGTAGAAAGAGCCCTGTGGTCTCATCCCGTGGGGTCATTACCCGCCAGAGCATTCCACGTTTCCTCGAGAGGGCACGAATGGCCTGAACACCCACACACTTCAGAGCAGTTAATTCACTCAACAGGGCAAAGTATTCAGGTCAGGATTCTTCCAAGAAGCCATAAGGACCTGGGTGCCAGATTGGCTTTGCTCCTTTGTGAATCCCATCCCTCGCACTGGTGAGTGATTTAAGACCCACACTGAAGCTCTGTTCAAGGGGTCGAAAATTTGCAAATAATATGTGACTAACAGTTTTTCATTTTAGAAGTAAATTTAGAGAACTTTGAGCCATATCAGAAATAATAATATCATTACTTCATTCTCAAAGTAATTTTAAACCTCCTCTCTCAGTTTATAAAGGCCATTAACTCTTCTCCTCATCTGAGTCCCTTATTTTGTTCCAGGACGAAGAATACTCCTCTGTCTGGGGACTGACAGTACCCGTGGTGCATTTCGCTCATAAAAATGTGTTTGAAAAAAAACAGAGTCCTTTGGTTTTACTTTACTATGGAATTAACAGTCACATCAATCATTCCACATACGTACACACCAAAATACACAAACCCATACTCTATCAGTCCTGCATAATGATGCTTTAAATTTATATTTATAATACAGCAGGCCATTTCATCCACAACTGTCAAGAACCTCAGGGAAGCTGCTGGAGTTTTTAGTCTTATGTCCCTTAGAAACTCTGATTACAATATGATCACCACCAAGGCCAAATTAGCAACTACTTGTGACTATCTTGTGCTGTACCTCATACCCCAGGCCATGCAAAATCATACAAAATTCCCTGCCTTATTACAGCGCAAAAGAAAAAAAAAATCAAAGCAACCTCCCCAGACACACAGAGAATAGAGAAGATGGCAATAGAAAAATGGATGGTGCAGTCATTCGCCCACACACATCATGAGCATTACAAACAAAAGTGAATTTAAAAAAATGTGGGGAAGTCCATACTACTTACTGTATGCTTAGGCAGGGAATGGTTAGAAATTTATTTTTTTTTTTTTTTTTTTTTTTTTTTACTAAAATAAGGGGGAAGGTAATTATTTGCCAACAGACTTCAGCTGAATCATTTAGAAAATGGAGAAAACCCAGAAATGACAAAGCGAGGCAGCTGCAAGACAGGGCTGCAAGGGTGTGGAAGAGGCCTCTGCCAGTGCTGGTACCAAGTAACAGACAGACAGCCAGCCCGCTGCTTTCCCCATGCAGGAGGAATTTAAAAAGAAAAAGGAAAAAAACCTAACAAAATAAAATGCCAAGCCTGCCCTTCAGTAGGGCCTAGATTAATTGTGAATGCAAATGAAGCCCTTCTGCAGCACTAGGGTCCATTTCCAGGGAAATGTGTGCACCCGCCTCTGTTTACTCCGGCTCCAGCAATGCAGCACAACCTTCAGTCAAGCTATTAACTTGAACGTTGAACTTCACAGCACTGGCTGTCTTTCTCAGCCATTCTTTTGATGTTACCTCCAAAGCAAAAGATCAAAGACTTTGAGTGTGGTGAGGGGAAGTCCCAGGCTCTTAGCCTACCAGCCTGTGATATATGTTAAAATCCTGGCCAAAAGAGAGAGCGAAGGGAAAAAGAAAGGAAAAGCTAGCAAAGAGAGCGTTCTGGCAGATCGGCGACACGAGGAAGCGGCGCGGCAAAATCCACGCGCCACGTCTGCCTGGGTTCACGACCCCAGAAAGGGGGCTTGTTTCTCTGCCCCCATGCTTTCTGGCAGGGATAGATTGCTCCCCAAAATCTGCAGCCCCCAACACCCCTCTGCCACCAAGCTGCACTGCCCAAGACCCATGCCAGCAGCGCGCTCGCAGGCAGAGAAGCATCCCTGGCTGGTACGTGGTGCCAGCCCACGAGCTCAGCAGGGCAGGGAGAGGCAGCTCAGGACCGGGGCTCCGCGAGACATTGAATTTCCACGTCCGCCACAGGCTCCCAGGCCATCCTGAATGAGTCACACAAAAATAAACCCTTCGCCTCAGCCTTCCTGCTTGTAAAACACGGATAATATTGCCCTGCCGGGATAACAGCCTATTCTTCCTTGTGGGGCCCCGGCAGGCAGCAGTGCTAAAGGCCACGCTGCTATCTGCGGGGTCCAAGTCCACACACCCCCTCACGTGTCTCCACACCCCAGGTGGCAGGAGGAACCCATGGCCACAAGGACGGCAGCTCCCCCCATCCCAGAGAAAGGACTTCAGCAAGAAGGATTCTGCCACAGCTCACCACCATCACCTTGGAGCAGACCTGCGTGCCCCAGTCCTAAAGGAAAACACCTAGAAAGTAATCATTTTCCCCATCTCTCAGCCTGTTTTTTTTTTTTTTTGTTGGGGGTTTGGGGGTTTTCTTATGGTGTTTCTGTATTATTTTTATTTTAGTCACACATTTTGAGTAGGACAGGAAGGGGGAAATCTTTTTTTTTTTTTTTTTTTAAGATTCTGTCCAATTATTCTCCCCTTCCTGAGCCTTTTTTTGGGTTTATTTATATTCCCATAATACACAACAGCATTCCAGATTTAGATGGTGACACTTGGTTGACACGGTCAAAAGTGGATCCAGTGCAGCCTGTCTGCCAAACCAAGCCCCTCATCCATCAGCCAAAGTCCTTTTACCGCAGGGTCATGAAGGAATCACGGACTGTTTGTCATTCCTTTCTACCAATGTCCCTCCTAACTCTAGAAACCAAAACCCTCTTATGCTTGTCAGCTCCTCCTCTTCCCCACCCCCATGAATTCAGCTCTTGGCATTCACCAGCATAAAAAGCCATGGGATTCAAAACAGAAATTCTTCAAAACAGAATTCATGGCATTAAGCAGTAAGTAGGATATTCTGATTTTATTGTACTTTACTTACTCCTACTTAGCTCTAATCCTCACTCCCTAGACAGAGGCTCGCTCTCGCTGTCAGCGAAGTCGATAGGAATTTGGCTATTGACTTCAATAGAAGTGGGATCAGTTCCTCACATCTGTTGCACCAGGCAAGCAATATGCACAGCAAAAAAGAAAAATAGGTGGGAAGAGAAAAATAAGTGGGAAAAAAACGAGAGAAAAACCTCCACGCTGAATTGTGAAATGATAAATGAACGCAAATCAGGACTGCACGTAACAGTCGCAGGGGACCTCCAAATCTGCAAAGCAACATTATCAATTCCTAGAAAAATTCCTGCTTTCATAAAAAGGCAATCCAAACAACTTACGGGAGGAAAAAAACCCCAAAACACAACAAAAAAAAATACTCTCCAGTCACAGTTTCTAATGCATCAGCTGGCCTGTCCAGCATAGCTTTTTCAAGCCAAGGAATCCCTCTGCTCTCTTCCCAACCCTCTGCTCCCCAGAGGTTTGGAGCACATGGAGAGAGGAACAGGCAGGCAAACGCGAGGAGACAGCAGGATCCCAGCCTGCAGAAGATGGAGCCGACGGAGCAGTGCGAGAAGTCAAGTACTAGTTGCTGCTCCACAGCATGAGCAGGATCCAAAATAAACAAGACCCAGATCTGGAACGTGATCCTGCCCTGCGTCACAGCCCCGCGATAATGCACCAGGAGTCAGGATTTCTTGGCATCAACCACGCTCTCACCAATAAACAAGCCAGCTCTCTAGAGCTACAAGGGACGCAAAGGGAGTCGGGAAGGGAAGGAAAGGGAGAAGGGGGGGGAAAAAGAAAGATAAGTGAAAAAGAATTATCCGTGTATGAGCCAAAAAAATGTATAACATGAGTATGCAAAGACTGAACTTCCAAAACTGCTGGGATGGGAAGAAAGAAAAGGAGATACGGAAATGAATTTTATACACCTCCTACCTGCAAAGATGCTGTTCAGGAATTCAGCATCTTGGCCAAATAATTTCTCCTTGTGATAAACTAAGGGCAGCAATGGTAACTTAAAATAGGATGGCCTCAAGATTTAAATTCTGCACCCAAATCTCCTTAATATAACTAGGAATTTCAAAGTCCTCTTTAAAAAAATACATAAAACAAGTAAATATATAACAACCTATATAACAAACCAAGTAAATATATAACAACAGTTTTGGATCTCCAAAATTCCTGAAGTCTGTTTGTTCACTATGCTCCACGGCAATCACAACAGCTACTCTCCCTCTCTATTTATACTCCATTTCAAGATGTGGTTCTTACTACGTGCAGCACGTTTCACCATGCCAGCAAAATCACTTAGCTTGGAAAAAGCCAGAAAGAGAATGATGAAACTGGGAAGAGAAAGAAGGCAGGTACAATATTTTGCTAAAAAAAGTATGGACGGCATTTGCGCTCAGACAGGAGCTAACGTAGTGCCTGTAAGTCTCCGATCCACTCAAGCACTTAAGCACCTGCTTAACTTTTAAGCTGGAGCAGCCCTGAAGGTTGTAGTGTATTTCAAGGTGCTCCAAGGCATGGTGGATCGGTGCGAGTGGTGCTGGCCGAGTCGCTAACATTTACTGACTGCACATATGGCAGGAGAGGCTTAAAGCTGCACAGCGAGTGGCTTTCAAAACCATCAGACCTGCGAAGAAAAATCAATACAATTTGCTTCTAACCACCCAGTGTTCAAGTCAGGTTTTTTATTGCTGACCCACCTTCTTGCTCTCCCATCCTGCCTGATCCAAAATGCCCCGGGATGCTCATGTATTGGCACCGAGGGAAACCCTAGGTCAGGGCAGAGGGATGTGATGGGAACCAGAGGAGAGTGTCACATACCGCTCACTCTAGCATGCTGTAAAAAGTCACCCCTTGCAACACAGAAATTCTCACAGAATTAAATCCCTTATAATCCCGTTTAGCAGAAACAAGGTAGAGCGGTATGTCGGTGCTGAAGACATTTTAGTCTTTAAGAAAGTACATTTTGTTTAAAATTAAAAAAAAAAAAAATAGCCCAGTCTTCTCTTAAAAAAAAACCTTGAAGGGAAGACATTTTAAACCAGAGTTTTAAATTCCTCTGTAAAGGTACTTTTTGTTTGCTGGGATTTTTTAAGGAAGTTACAAGGAAGAGAATAAACCATTGAATATTTTCACTCTTTCCAAATGTGGTTATTTTTATAGTGGCCCATATACGTGCTACCTAGCTCATATGTACAAATAAACGTACTGAGCTAATATTAAAACAGCAACCAACTGCAGTGAGACTTAGAAGCCATTGCTACAAGACTATACAAATACAAGCAAAATAAAACGTATGCTGCTTCCTAAATTAAGAGCTGCTAATTGTGTTTACAACTTCTTTCCCACTGGGAAATGCTATCTGTGGTCCAGCAGAACACCTTCCCTCTCCCCCAGAAAAAATGACCTACCAACTAAGTACCAGCTTTATACTCAAGTTGGTCAAGTAGGTTTTTGCTTAACCCACAGGCATTTTTCATATTTCAAAGTTTCTATTAACTCCCTACTGATGTACCCTAAAAGAAGTTTTTAAGGGCTTGGAAGCACATAAATAAAATAGACTTTGCTGGACCAGCACAGACGAATTGAAAGTCTTTCACCTGCAGTGGTGGTGATAAAAATTTTAGATGTAGCTGCACACATGGCCCCCCTACTGATGTACCCTAAAAGAAGTTTTTAAGGGCTTGGAAGCACATAAATAAAATAGACTTTGCTGGACCAGCACAGACGAATTGAAAGTCTTTCACCTGCAGTGGTGGTGATAAAAATTTTAGATGTAGCTGCACACATGGCCCCCTCCATAGACTTCAGATAGCCGTGATTTCCAGCCACTCAGCAATCTCCTGGCCACTGAGCTGCCTCAGTTATGAGACAAGCATCAGGACAGGACCTGGGGTTTGGGTTGGGTGTTTTGGGACTTGGTTTTCTTGTTTTGTTGGGTTTTTTTCTGGCTGTAGCAAAGCCCTCTTTAGCTGCAAGGCTGAAAGAAGCTGCTAGCCTGTACAGTGATGATAAGAAACCTGGAAGAGGAGAGGGAGATGGCAAGGAAAAAAATCTGGGAGGAGGGAGGGTGACTTGATGTGAAACCCTGAAGCAGAAAAATAAAGGTCTGCTTCAAAGCTAATGCTGTGCACTAACCCTTCTGCCCCTGTTTGCTCTGGAAGGCACATGCCCAGCTAGAGACAGACTGTGCCTGCAAGGTAGGAACTGTGAAGGAGTGACCAGAGACTCAGCTGCTTTACTGACCAAGTTCAAGCCACTAAAAAATGGATGAATGCAAAAGTGACCCATCCTCTGTGGTGTTATATCAGCAAACACAGTCAGAACTAGTTATTGTCCCTTTTTAGCTTCCTTCTACTAATTTTGCACAATGACAGTTGATAAAACCAGACAAAAAAGTAAACACACCTGTATTATTATTTTTTCCTCCTTCAGTCCCAAAGTATTTTCCACACCTAAACAGAACTCCCACTACAATGAAGTGCCTAGCTGCAGATTCTGTTTAAAGACTTACTACAGAGGATCAGGTCACGGCTCTCATAAAATATCCAGCAATTAACTCTTTCTATAAAGTTCATTTGGCAAAAGAACCCTCAATCCTGCTTTCTCCTAATACAGCTTTCTGCTCCAGCCCCCGCAGCACATGTTAAGCTGAGGGCATTTTAGGTACTCTCTGGGCTACATGATAAATTAAGCACTGCACAGTTGCATGAATGAAATGAATATATGGAACCATTGAAAGCATGCTAACGTTAATGTAAGGGAACTCCTACAGATAATCCCGAATTTTCTAATCCCTTACACTTTCCACCATGTGAAAGGATTAACAGTCCCAGTCCCAAGATCACTCATTTAGCAGAGCATCCTCACTGCAGCCTCGCTGAGCCCTGCACCATTGCTCTTCACTCAGCTGCGGGTCAACTTTGTACTGTTCTCCACCAGTAATCCTTAGCAAACCTTCACCTTGTTGGTACCAGTCTGTTGTATTCAGCCTTTTCTCAGGCTTGCTCTTTTGATGCATTTAAAGTAATTTTCACCACCTTCCAGAGCCCCACCACCCTGGGCAGTCACAAACCCACATTCAGCAGCCCCACAGAGGGCGAAACACTGGGCAATGCTCTCCATTGTCACCACTACCAAAAGTGGCATGGAACAGGGGCAGAAAGGCTACCAAAGGCACTGTGTATCTTCTTCATGTAGGAAATTGTTCTCCCTCAAGAAAGAAATGTCAGTATACTGAGAAATAAAGAGATTTCATGAAGGAATAATGAAGGGATGCCAGTCTCAGAAATCAAACAGATATTCTCCATATCCCTTATTAGAGACATGAGGCCATTTCCACTTCAGTTCTGCTCAGGGGGGATTTCTCACACATTTCATGTGCAAACATCCCAGAGAAACCAGGACTTAGGAAGAGACAAGAAAAAACACACCATATCCTTGGCAGCTTAAGACCAACTTTGCTAGCATTCACTAAATATTCTCGGGAATCCTGCCCTGTAGCCTCTCATGCAGAGGCAAACCCTTCCCTACCACTTCCCAGACAGGTATCAGAGCCCCAGAGAAATGCAGCACAGACCTTTTATTTCTCCTCTCCACAATATGCAGCAGGTCTGAACAGCAGAAACATTGGTTGCTTGTCATTAAAACTTCTGCATATATTTGCAGAAGACAAACTAAACAACTTAAGATTATTATCAGGGTATAAATCAAATGGCAGCAGATACTTTGGAAATGAACACAACCATTAGTTATTCTGGAGCAAAAAAATAGAAAAAGGAAAAGTTTTCTTTGTGGTGTGACTCTGCCTCATCAGCTTTATTCATTTTCCCCAAATCACATGGTTTCCCCAAATCACAGCTGCCATCAACTACTTTAATTTCAATTTTGTTTTGACTCTGTGATTTTAATTCCTCCTTTCTAACAACGGTCAAAATTACTGGCAGGAGCAATGCCACTGATAAAACTACTTCCACAAAAGAATCTCACCTGATTAACTCGATGAGCACTTTTTCACAGGGATCTCATGTTTATTTAACACAACTCAGGCAAGGTGCCAAGGTGATTTACAGATAGTGCAAACATGCAAATACACCTGGCCAGGAACCATCAGGTACAGACACAGCACACAAACACACAGGCACCAAACATACCAAAGCCATGTGTCTTGAAAACATTTTCCTTCGTGATCTGATAGCTGTCACTGGCTCTCTGCAGCATCACTACTACAACCCCTCCCAAAGAAGTGCAGAGCTATGCTATAAACGACATCAAACCAAAGACAGACCAAAGTAAAGATTACTGTAAGGAAAAACCCCTCAAATGTGTGATTCTATCCCAGTATGTAGAAAACAAAACCCACAAAATGAATCCAAATATAAACACAGGTCTGTGGATGATTCTGGTGAATTTGGTAAGAAAACAACTCTGTTTTTCAACTAAATCCTACATGGAGGGGGAAGCGGGGTACCTGATGATCAACTTCGTGCTTGTGCACTTGCAGTTATTAACACAGAATGTGTGAGCAGATGGGATTCTGGAAATGCAGAGTATTTAACTGGTGAGCAAATGCTCCCTCCTAACCAAGGCATTGATGTAACTCAACTGCCAATGTCACCTGGGCTGCTGGAAGCTGGGAAAGTTTGAGCTTTTCACTCAGATGGGGAAAGCAGCCAGAGGTGTCCAGCCAAACTACCAAAGCCCTTCCTCCTCATCCTCTCAATATTTCCTTATTCAAAGGACAGTTGTAGGAACTTTTCATTGCCAACCCTCCTCTTTTAATCTCATGATAAAAAGCTGGGCATGGGAGACTTGGAAGATTTTTTTAACTTTAAAAAAAAAAACCTATAGTACTTTGATTTAATTCTTAAATACACTTCCCACATGATCACCATCTCCAGTCATTCTTTAATACCATCTTGGACCCATCCAGCAACACGCTCTCTAAAGCCAAGATCTATTTAAAGACCATTCCCATGAGGAAAGTACACTCAGCCCCATTCTGCATAGGGGCAGGACAGAGGAGAGGGATTTTAAGTGGTTTGCTCCAAAAATGAAAACGGGAAGTTTGTGGCAGCGCTGGAAATAGATCCCACACCGCACTTCTCCATCACGTGCATGGCCCCATGCCACCCCCAGCCTACCTCCTGTGCTGGGTGATGTTCTGCACTGCTGCAAAGGCCGCCCTGTGGGGTTCAGGCAGGAGCAGGAGCCGTGACAGTGGGCAGGTCTGGCACCCAGCAGGGCGGGCAGCGGGCCAGCAGCAAGGCTGACCCTCAGCACCAGCGATGACGAACGAGCAGGGTCTCAGGTCCCCATCCAGCGTCCGGGCATGGCAGGCTGCTCCCGCTCCGGCCTGACTTCCCCACTGCTTGCTATTCTGGGACATTGTCCTGCTTTTGAGGCTGGGAGAAAAATAGCCTCAAGTACAGCAGCCCCATTCAGCTCTGCTTCCCCTCTCCTCGCTCGGGTCACAAACGTAACAGGTCAGGTCACACAAAATGCTAATATTAGCGGATAACAGGGACATTTTTAAACTTCTAAATTAAACTAAATTTGCTAGGACAGGCAGGTCATTCACCAAGTTATCCCTTGGTTTACTCTTTTTTTTACCTACTGAAATGGCCCAGAGCAGCACAGTCGCAGCATGAAGCCTAGCCAGCACAAAAAAGTGGGATGTTGGCAAGGTGGAGGCAGCAACATGGCACCTTTCCATGCACCATCTCACTCTCTATCCCATCCCACATCCTCTCCTCACTGCCTTTGTTGGTGTGGAGAGATGGCACCTTGGATAAAGCTGCCTCCCGTGCACACGGAGGGCTGGCCCTGCCCAGCAGCACCTGCAGCCTTCCAGGCACAACTCTGCTGTTCCTGCAGCCCTGGGGCCAAGGAGACCCATGAGGGCACAGCAGAGCCCTTTTTCAGAGAAGGGGTCACTCCCCAAAAATGTTTTGTTTTTTTTTATAAATACTCCTGTTTGTGAAAACAAAAAGGAATAAACTAACTGTATGCTGCCCATCCACATTGATAATAACAAGTGTAAGAAAAATGAAAGCAGAAGTCCCCAAGTGTTTGTTACCAGAGACTACTTCATGGTGAGAGGACAGGCCTTTCTCCCACACATGGCTTTTTTTTTTTTTCTGTGGGGTGCTTCATTCAACAGCAAAACCTAAGATGGCCACAGCCCTCCTTCCCACTCCTCTGATACCATCCTATGTTTTTACATGACTTGGTGTTTAGTGTGACTTGTGCTGGTCAACACAAAGAAGAGGGAATTAAACCCTCAGGATAAGGCTAAGGCATAAGTGAATGTGCCTAAAAAGCATTTCAAGGGACAGAAATAAAACTTCTCTAATTTAGATCCCCTAAAATTAGGTGCATGGGATTTCCTACACCCTGACCCTTGGTTTTAGTTTCAACTACGACTTAACTTCCCCAGAAGAGCTCAAGGATGACACAGCTCTTTGTTTTTTTAAATAAGATTAATCATCTTCATATAAAATACTAACAGAGGTCACAGGGAGAAAAGGACTGAACTTGAATTAAGTGCTGTCAGTTCTCCTTCTTCCAAGACTTTGGAGCAGTTATGAAAAACACACTTTAAATAAGAAACAGACTCATTGCTGGGAAGTCAAAGAGAGGNTTTTCAGAGAAGGGGTCACTCCCCAAAAATGTTTTTTTTTAATAAATACTCCTGTTTGTGAAAACAAAAAGGAATAAGCCAACTGTATGCTGCTCATCCACATTGATAATAACAAGTGTAAGAAAAATGAAAGCAGAAGTCTCCAAGTCTTTGTTACCAGAGACTACTTCATGGTGAGAGGACAGGCCTTTCTCCCACACATGGCTTTTTTTTTTTTTGTGGGATGCTTCATTCAACAGCAAAACCTAAGATGGCCACAGCCCTCCTTCCCACTCCTCTGATACCATCCTATGTTTTTACATGACTTGGTGTTTAGTGTGACTTGTGCTGGTCAACACAAAGAAGAGGGAATTAAACCCTCAGGATAAGGCTAAGGCATAAGTGAATGTGCCTAAAAAGCATTTCAAGGGACAGAAATAAAACTTCTCTAATTTAGATCCCCTAAAATTAGGTGCATGGGATTTCCTACACCCTGACCCTTGGTTTTAGTTTCAACTACGACTTAACTTCCCCAGAAGAGCTCAAGGATGACACAGCTCTTTGTTTTTTTAAATAAGATTAATCATCTTCATATAAAATACTAACAGAGGTCACAGGGAGAAAAGGACTGAACTTGAATTAAGTGCTGTCAGTTCTCCTTCTTCCAAGACTTTGGAGCAGTTATGAAAAACACACTTTAAATAAGAAACAGACTCATTGCTGGGAAGTCAAAGAGAGGGTGGATAGTGTGGGGAGCAGGTTATTTCAAACCTCCAGGGGAAATCCTCCACAGAAAGGCAGGAGCCAAGAGCTGTGGCTTCCTAGCAGTGGATTTCTGGCTGCGCTGTGGTCCCCAGAGCCAGGAACAGGGGCTGTGGGGGGACAGTGTGACCAACCCAGCCTACATGAGGGCCAGGAAAGGGCAAGCCCCAGGTATTTTGGCAGCTGTTCCCCCACCTCCAAGCTCCTGTTTCAGGAGTACACACACATCAGGCAAGCTGGGGCACGGCGGCAGCCACTGCTGTCCTTGACAGCAGAGCAGCAGAAAAAAGAGTCTCACCTTTTTTCTCCCTTCTCTTAAAGAGCTTGCTGCCTCACAAAGCCCTTAGTCACACTTGATTTTTCCAGTTCCCTTTGCACAAAATGCGGCATAATAACAAAATAAAACAGGGACCCGGAGAACAATGAGTTCAACAGATTAATGGACAGGCGCAGCCATCTTCAGCTTTTATAGCCATCAGCCCTGAAGAGCACTCCCTTCCCACAGCCTTTGAAATGAGCCTCAGCAGTCCTTGGACCTTTCAGGCAGCTGACAAACACGCACCTTCCTTTCTCAAGTAAATCCCAGAGACTCATCTTCTGCCCGCGTGCACGTCAGTCTTATCATCATTATTAAAGTTTTATTGGCACAACAATGCAAACTCTGAGCACAATGCATTAACCTTGTAAAAATAACTGAAAGAAGCCAGGTAATGGAAAGAGCAGGGGAAAGCTTTTTCATCTCTCTCCCTGAAGACAGAGGGGGAGAATCACGCAGGCTCTCAGCAGTGCTGAGTCATCACAAAAAGGATTTCCAATCTCTCCCCTCATCCCTCGAAAACCACCTACAACTTCTTGAAGACACCTTGGAAGTATTGTTCTCCGACCCAACTTGTCAAATGAAATTCCTTTCCCTAAAAGGCAACACAATCCTGTTCTACTATGGCATATTCAAAAGAGGAAGGGGGAAAAAAAATATGCCAACGTCCAGGAAAGTAGGAAAGGTTACACACAGCAGACAAGGACTCCCATTTTCACCATAGCAACAAGCCTATTTAGAATATGGCCTACCTGCATCAAAGAGCAGCCAGAAGAAGCTAAATGTAAGTCTAGTGGTACATTCAAGCACTAAGATGAAGAAGCAGCTCACGTAAGCATGTCAATGAAACACTTCCAAATACGTTACTTGCACAATTATCGGGGTTTGCTCTGAACCTCCTTTCTTGATGTGTTTTTTTGTTTGTTTGTTTGAATCCAGGTAAGAGTAGCAGGGATGGGGCGTGGCATGATGGAAGGTCCAGGTGCAGGGAAGGATCAAAAGGAAGCAATCCCAGTGACTTGGGTTTCAAAGGGGGAGACTTCACTGGGAGGCGTTACAGGAGGAGGTTCCTAGCTAGGACAGAAACGGGAAGTTACTCACTGATTGTTAATTTGCTTCTAAACAGGGTGAAAAGTATACATCAATGACCACTGTTGTAGTCCTCAATTCACCAATAGAGAGCAGCTACAGCCTTCACACCCCAAACACCTGAAAAACATTCCCATACTTGAGAGAGAAAACTAACCAGCCACTGGAAATGATGATCAGAATAATCACCATACTCCCACAGGAGTAATGCTCAGGTGGGAGAATACACCTCCATCAATCTCCTAAAGGAGTACAGAATACCACAGGGACAGCTGTAACTCATACAGGACTCACATTTATCACATAAAGTGTATCACATTTACTGATACAGCAAGCATGCTTGTTGTATCAGTAAATGTGATACACTTTATGATACGCTTGATTCCTGACTGATCTCTCAGTATAATTATTACTATAAAAAATATTATGCTAAGACACTCTAAGAATCCCATATTCAGCCTCCAAGCACCTGTCTACTGCTGCTTCTTTTAAAGTCCGTACATGTAAGAGCAGCTGCCCAAAGAATGTCTGGCTTTTTAAAGAAGTGGAGGAAGGTCTTAAAACCACTCTCTATCTGCAAGAGGAGTGGCAGTCATTTCACTCGTTCAGGTAGGAGACTGAGGAGAATTGCTTGATGACTGGGAAGTGGACTAGAACAAAAAGACTCAGACGGTACGTAAAAGGAACTTAAGCCGTTTATTTCTGATATTTAAAATATAAATGGAAGCTTTTCTTAAGCAGAAACACAAACAGGTCATAAGAGATTTGTCACACAGACCAGGAAAAGGCAAGGCCATCGCAGACACTCCCATAGCAAAGGTGCCCATCAAAACTGCCACCAGCAGTTCAGGAAACTCAAAAGACCAATTTGTTACCAGCTGAAAATACAGTCATGTATTTCTAACCCATAATTAAATGAAAAATAATGCAGATAAGAACAACATGAGGGAGCCGAATTTGCAAGTGTGTTCAGATATCTACCAACTTGAATTCTTTTTTTTCTTTTTTGTTTTTGTTTGTTTGGTTGGTTGGTTTTTTGTTGTTGTTGTTGTTGTTGTTTTGTTTTTTTGGTTAAAATCTGAAGAGGAAAGGTAAGAATGAAAAAAGTCATCCACAATAAAAAGTTCAAGAAAATCTTTGCTTGAAAGAGAAAGCACCAAGTATTAAATAGACACTTCATTGTGCAAAACTCTGCTGCTGAATGCATTTGCAAGACACCCTCTCCATTTTCCAAAGCATTGCTTCATAACTCCTCACTTCCATGAGCCTTCTGAGGCCGTCAGTGGGAGGTACTGGGGTCTGGTGGCAAGGGCTGTGATGGGGTTTCTCCACTGGTGAAGGACATGATGCTGGCTGGCCAGAGCCACTCCTCCTCCTCCTCACAGGTCTAGCAAGGACCTGAACAGGATTCAGGGAGACTGAGCTACACGCCACAAAATGAACAGCTTCACAGTCAGCCCGTGAAAGGAAAAATGCAGAAGAGAGGTGATGAGCAAGCTCTGGTTGAAGCCTCAGATGCTTATTATTCTGATTTTTTTATGCCATGGTCCCACCTTTACTGCACGTAGAAGTGAACACCTCAAAAATCAGTTCTGGAATTAATTAAACCGAACTCATACAATCTCTTGTGCAATTGCTAAAATCAGGCCACATTTCCATGATGTTTATCACACGGCGGCAGTACCAGATCATCCAGCATCTCTCCAGTTAGGGTGTGGGCACTCAATTATGTTCTCGTCAAATTAACAAGAGACCATGGAATGGAGTTTATGTCCATGGCAGGAGGCCAGACGATACCTGATCAGGCGTGAAGTCTGCCAGGACACTGACGCTCCAAAATGTTTTAAAAACCTGAAACTGGTAGAGAGGTTTTATAGAAGTTCGGTACTTTGTTTCCTGAGGCTGCAGCAACCTGTCTCGCTACAATCTGATTAGCTAGTCTGTGCAGCCAAAAACTCAGTTTAGAATTAGCTATACAGTCATTTCCAGCTCTACATGCATTAAGACAACAATATAGACCACTGATTTAAGAAAGTGTTCGGGGAAATGCACAGTGGAATATGCTGATTTCTAAATCGCACCCTTATGTAAACACAGGCTACTTTGTGTCTAGATCCTGTTTGAATGCTGTTGTTCCTATTGTACAAATGAGGAAACTGAGACAAACAGCAATTAAAGGAGATGCCTGAGGTCATGTCTTAGGTCTAGCAATCAGCAGAGGAATCTGGATTCCCAACTCCTACTTGTATTTTTTAACCACTAAACCATGATCCTTCCCAGTTCAAGTACAGTTTCAAGTTCAAGGACTCACAAGAAAAACAGGAGCAGACTGTTAGATGCACACGCAGGCTGCAATGTTTCTCAAAACACAAGTAAACTTCTAAAAAATCTAACTACTTTAAAAAAGAAAAAATTCACTGCAATATAGTCTTAGCTGGAGCCTGAACGTTTTTCCACCAGGGAAGCAAAGTAAATACAAAACCAGTGACATCTAAGTACACAGGCCGATTACAGCTTTACTTTCAAAAGAGCTTTGATTGATCTTTTTTGATAGACCTGAAATAAATTAAACTAGATTGACTCACTTGAGAATGGACTGTAATCCTTTAGTCAGATCCTGAAGAACTCAAACCAAACCAGCTGTTAATTTAGGCTTTATAAGATAAAGCCTGAGAAATCCAACCTGATGTACCCCAGAGCAATGGCTTACATCATCTCTGCAAGCAATCAACTTGCTGCTTCTTTTAGGAGCTAATCAGTGCTCTCGACCATGTGGGTGCCAAACTTGTTTTCTGCCTCTCCAGCAGACTCCACAGCAAAGTAGGAGGGAGGAAGAAAGAGCAAGGGACAAGAGCGTGTAATTTAAAAGATTCAGCTGTTGACTTCATGAAACACATTGCATGGGCTGTCCCAACATTGAGAGAGGGGAAAAAAAAGAAAAAAACACATGAGCCGACTTGCAATAACTATTTCAGTTCAAACAATTGCTGGATCTCGGTCGGGAATAGACTGCCCAAATCAACATCCACAACTTGGAAGGGGAAAGGAGGGGAAGGAAGAGGAGAACCCACACATTTGAGGAACCAGATACAGGCAGACAAGGAGAGGGTCAGTTATAGCCTTACATGAAATAACCAAGTAGGCAAAATAAAAGGTGGGGCTTTCCAGCTCTCACAATCCAATAATAAAAACATGCCCATCATTTTCTCATTCTCTCATCTGAGATTTAGTTTGCAAAAAACACTTCTTCCTGAAATGCCCTGTTTGTTGAACCTAACAGGTTCACACTAGAAATCCAATTCAAGGAGTTGAGGTGCTTTCAAAGTGGTTTTGTACAACAAGGAAAAGATAGCAATGAGGGTTCTTAGGTGAAGCAAACAGAAACTGATTCTTACAATAACATTAATGTCGTGTATATATATATATATACACACACATAGATATAGAGAAGTTATAAAAATGGACATGCAACAGGCAGGAATACCACTCTGAAACGATTCACAAAAGGAGGCTAACATAATTCAAATGAAAAAAAAAGATACAACTTCTAGTCATAAATCTTATATAAAGGGAAACAGGGAAGCAGGTCTTAAGACAAAATTTGAATTCCACCAGACACTCAGTAAACCCTTGGCAATAACATCTCCAACAGGGTGACTTATTCCTGCAAGACAACACTGTCCCAGCCAGGTACTTCTGGGAGGGAGCACAGTGCAATCTGTGTTAAACACGAGAGCTCTCACAGAAAGGCACAGCTCTGCAGAAGATGAAGCTGAAAATTACTCCAGGTGTCCAAGGTGGCATTTGCAGTCTCTGTGACAAGAGGACCACACTTGAGGCAGCTTTGTAGAGCATTGGGAGGGGAGGAGAGGAGAAGGAAAAAAGGAAAAGCAGTGCAAGTGTCACAGGGACTGAGCACATCAGATCAGCCAAACTACTACTCAGGGAGAAAACGCCCCATCAGTGGGTAGTTCCTGTATGCTTTGTTTTATTACAGTAAATTAAGTTCTTTTTAGAGGACTCCAATCAGGATTTCGTTGATTAAGATCACAGCTCTTCCCACTACAGGAAAGGAACGTGGCAGGGTGTACTTAAGACCTGTAATGCTGGTTTATATTCCTACTCCTCAAGGTAACAACACTGTACCGAAACATCAAACTGGTGTTTCTATTATCAAACTATTATCAAATACAATACTTGCACACATTTTCCTTGGTTCAGAGTACAGCTGAATACAGCAAAACACGTTCCCAGTGCTTACTAGAAACACCTCTGTAGTGCTCAGCAGCCCTGTTCAACATTGATGAAAAACAAAGTCACAACTCTGCTCTGGTCAGCTGCGCTCCAAGGAAATTCTGGGCAAAGGAGAGGAGACTATAAATGCCTTGAGATACTTTTGGAGACTATCCAGGAATAACAGAGGTGGCCTCGGATACAAGCTTGCACTATGCAGTTTTATCCCGGCAAACAAGTAGATACAAGTAAACAGCGTTGCCTCACACATGTCCCAGAGGCGCAGCATACTTCAGACACGCAAGCACTCCATCAACTTCTCAGCACTAACACACTCCAGCTGTGTGGCAGCTCCAGGCTTCCCCAGCCCCCTGCCCTGACCCTCACCAGCTCCAGAAACCAACACTGCCAGACTGGGCATGGGCACACGTTATTTGGCCATTTGGGAGGTGGTCCCATCTCTGACCACCATAAACCTCTAAGTGACAAATAGAAGGGAGAACTCACACTCAGCTCATTGTCTTTAACATCTCGGTCTGTCCATATCAGCTCCTTGCAAGAATTAAATCAACTCAACCTCATTATTTCTCACTTTCCCCACCCAAAATGCAATCAGCACCACCTCAGGCTGTCCTCTTGGGACCGAAAACAAAACAAACACAACCAAGATCCCTGGCTCGCCGTGCCATTGATTGCCTGCTCATGTTTTCTTAGTTTATCAAGGTCCAACACTCAATTTTAAAATTTTAGCTCAATTTCACATACATTAAACATCCAGCAGACATGAAGTATGAAGGGGGGAAGGAGGATTGTTGAGGCAGACACGATACATAACTTGACTCCATTTGCCATTTCATGTAACTTCCTACATAACTGAAGAAAGATCCAGCAAACATTCAGAGGAAAAATAATAAATAATAAGGAAGAGAGAGATGTCTCCATATACCTCCTTTTCTATTCTTTTCCTTCATCTATCCATATATTATTTGCCCTGACCATCTCCTATGTGGACATATATTCCAACCCAGCAGTAGGACTACACAGTGTCTCCTCTCCACACCCATTCCTAGCACACGGAAAAACATGTCCAGACCCTGGGACACATTCATAAAGTCCTCAGGCCTTGAGTTATCACAGTCTTCTATCTTCAGTTAGGAAGGGCACAACTCTCTCTAGTTTTGCCTTTTTTGCCTTTTGGATTTCAGGCTTCTTTCTGTCAGATTCTGAAGCTTACAAAAACAAAACAAAACAAAACAAAACAACAACAACAACAACAAATAAAACCACAACACCACCAACAATCTCCTGAGCGGATGAAGGCACAATCACCCAGAGGTATTTTGTATTACTTCTAGGTAATCTGATCTTCTATGCAGAGACAATGCATTATTCTAAGTAAAACTTCGCTTAACTGCTCAGGGAAACAACTTTAAAGAAATACAGAAAAAAATTTGAGTTTTTAATCCCAAAGCAAAAAAACATTAAGGAATTGCTTCATAAAGTATTATTCAGGGCTTTTTAAATTAACTTAAGTAACAAGACTGCTACTGTTGCCTTTATAGGAACCATATTTGCTCACAAAGTGAGAGTTTGGAGGCAGGTTTTATAATTATGTTTAAGTCTGCAATCCAGAGAGGCTGAAAACACAATATTAGAGTCACAGATCACAAAATCATACTGAATCCTTCACACAGCACCATCCAGCATTTGAGACATCGCTGCACCATACAGATTGGCACAGGCACTTCGTTGTGCAAGAAAGGTTGCAAAGAAGTTTGATGCAAACTTTATACCCTTTTATTTGTCTAACAGCAGTGCCCAAAGGCACCACCAGAGAACAGAGTCCTTTTGTGCTAAGTACTGTACAAACAAGAGAGTGAGAAAGACTGACCCTGCCCAAAAAACAGATGGGAGTGAACGAGGGAGGCACGGAAAAGGGAAACTGCTCAAATGAGAGACCTGTGAAATGCAACATCGATGCTAAGGAACATATTGCCTGTGTGAGTGGGCGACAAACTGAGAACTAGTAACAAAGAAAAGCAGTTTCCTGCATCTCCCCAAAGACTGATCCCGTCCCAGCTAAAACAAGTGTCCCTAAGCAAGCATCCCAGGAACTTCCTACAACATAATCAAGTGCTTCCACACACCACATCCAGCCTTCCCAAGCCTTGTGACTAAGAACAAGAGAAACAAATGAGCTGACTTTGTTCTGCTGGAAAGTTGGGTCCCTCCCCTCGCCGGGGGAATTAAACTCCTGTTTCTAGTACTGGAGGATAAAGCATCAGGTTTCAGAAATCATGGCACTTTAAGCTACGGGAAGAGCTGCCAGCAGCTGAGACATAAAAATTGCTCATCTCAGACTTGTGGTCAGAGCTAACATTTGGGGATATTTCCACAGACAAACAGATAAGGAGGGAATGCTTCCCTGGCAGATTTATTAATCTGTAAATGCTGGCTGAAGACACTGAGCCGTTTGGAGCAGCGGAGTCCCAGGGAGACGGATTAGCGGCAGAAGTGTGGATGAGGTGGCCGTGGGTGCATAATGCTAATTAAATATAGTCTGCAATTTATAAATCGGGTTTGCACGTATAAAGCTACATTTCTCACCACTAATCACAGAAGATCACATAAAATCACCTTCTACAGCACGTGGGGGGTTATACACTTATTAATTGGAATGAACCATCAGGGGGTGTTTACTGTGCTATAAACTGTACCCCCATTCTCATGAAAGCACTGCTACATCACCAACAGACTACAGTCCTGATGCTGCAAGCCAGAAAATCAAAATAAAACCTTCAAGCAAGAGAGAACTCCTTGCAATCAGAAGATATGGACATGCAGCAAAATGGTATAAAACAGGCAACAAATTTCCTCTTCCCGCTGCCACTAATTTCATGCCTATCAATAAGATGAATTATTCTGCTGCTCATTTTCTGTGTGGTCTTTTGTTTCCCAACCCCAGGAAGATAAATTATGTCAAAGTATAGGCTTCACCACCTCAATCCATGGGCCCCAAACTATGCATGGGCCACTTAGATCTCTTCAGCATATTTCCAAGAAATGACATTTCTCTCTAGAACCATCCATGCTTTGTAGAATGCAGTTCCATTGTGCTCTAGATACAAAAAGTCTCCTCTACTTTTAGGACGACATCACAGAGACAAAGCCTTCTAAAAGGTGTTTATGGCCACACTGCGGTTAAACTAGAAAACACCATTAGTTCTTTATTAATCAACAATTAATTAATTGATAGCTTTAGTTCTCAATCCAGTATTATTGAGTTGATAACAGCGAGATGAAAGCAGAGATATACAGTGAAAGACTGTCCTATAAAAGTTAGTCTGTCATAAAGAAGGATCCTGCGCAGCGTATGAGGGGGTGGGGGCAGTAGTGACTTTCATCACTACTGGCTTTCCCAAGGTTATTGATGGGAGCAAACAGACTTTCTATTTCTCAGTTTTATCATATGTCTGGCAGTATTTGATGTTGCTTAAACAGTACAAGATCTTAGGAGTATGATGTTAGAAGAAAAACATTAGCTTTCACCTTGAAGAGGATTCCACTGTTCTCAAACATATGAATACACAGGAGTTTTCATGCTTGGTAAATTTAAAAAGCATACATTCTTCACCTTCCAAGCATTCATTATCAACCTTCAGGTGAGAAATTCAAAGGTCTTGACTATTTTTTCTTCTTCAGTATGTACTTTATATCGACAACATGAAGTATAATAATTACTGAAAGAAGCATTCAGAGTCACTTGTAGTAGAAATTAAACAATTTGTGTAATTCTTTTAATTGTAATTTTAAAGTGATTTAATTATGTCCTGAATCAGTGAGGTGTTAGACCCGGACATGGTTCTGAGAGAAATAGCTCTTCAACCAGTTTCAGAGTCAAACTCGTCCTTAGGTAGCTTTCCTGAAAGTGAGGTGTTCTGTCTCCATCCAGCTTGTCATGGTCAAGGAGAGGAATTTTACCCTATAGTAATTCTCAAGCACTTTTCCTACTTATCTACCTTAAAGATCTAGCTAGAAATAGGACTTGCAAACAGCAAAATTAAGAACTCTGGAAGCTAGGCTGAGCATTGCTGATAAAAACCACAAAACCAAGAACTCAATTGCAAAGTAGGCTAAAGAGCACAAACTCAAAGATAAAAAGCCACTCTTGCTGTAAATAACAACGATAACAGAACCACTAAAGCAGAAATCAAAACCCCATGTACTCTGCTTGTGGTTTTTGACAGAAAACCAATTCATTTGGTTCCCCTCAATTTGCACACCAATGCAACCGATATTTTGCATACTGATTGGAAAATAAAAAAAAAAGAAAAAAAAACACACAAAATCCCCAACTCCTTATGTAATACATACTCCCATCACTCAATAACATGCAAAAATATAAGTCAATACAGATTTTTTGTAAATACCTTGAAACATGATATATGCAAAAAGCTGTCTTATAATATTCATGCTAGCTAGCTTGAACTTTTCCCAAAAAATTAAGCACTGGGTTTCCAACAAGCCTACCCAGCCCACCCTGTATGTTTAAAACATGCTTTTCTTCTACACTTCGAAAAATACTTTTTACCAGGAAAAGTCAAAAAATGGGAAAACACTAAATATAAGCCGCAAATGAAAGTTGATGCTGTTGTGAGAGCTCTTCACCATTCTATTCCCTGACATGTTGTGATATTAGAGTGGATTTTTTTTCTTTTGCCATTCTGCTTGTTTCTTGTTAGGAAAAAATAAAAACCATCAACAAATAATCACAGCATCACACATTTCCAGATAGACTTTGAAGTTCACAAAGTTGTTGAGGTAAAATTCACAGCCCTGTTGCTGAGATTTGGTTACAGGCAGCCCTATAAAAGCTGACTTGCTAGAGTAATAGTTCATCACCATTAAAAATAAACATTATAATAATTATCAAATAAATCATTATAAAAATGGGAGTTTAACATCTAAGAATTACAAGATCAGCTATTTGCTCTGAAACAGCTCTTAGAAATGGTAGAATCTGTTTAAACCCCTAGAACAATCTCAAGGAGAAGTATTTTGTGTGAGCACAGTCTCTTACAGGTTTGGAAGCACAAGAAGATGAGTCCTTGGCAGTGTATTTGCCCCAAGCCTTACATAATCATTTTCCTGTAATTTTTGGTTGGACTACAGAACCCTGTAGCAGTAGTAAAGTATGCTAGCATAGAGGGTGAGGGGAGGTGGGAATCATTGTTTACTAAACTGTCCTATTGACTTTGGACTGGGTTTTTCCATGAGATTGCTAAAATCAATACAACTTTTACTCAGACTTTAAGAGGAGAGGGAAAAAAAAAAAAAAAAAA
>VYZR01081342.1:22629-35556 GCA_013400675.1 Oxylabes madagascariensis
AAGAAATGTGCATGTGGTCAGGGAGAAACAAAGCCTGAAATGTGTCATGCAATCTGGCTTCTCGTGGCTACCCTGGTCCAAACACTTCTGAGAACACGAAACCACAATGCCATAATGAAAATTCGTTCGTATACATAATTATCGAACACAATCAGCATCTGGTAGGAGAGAAAAGAAAGAAGTCCAAATACACAGCTCCCATCCTGACAAACTGTCAGCTGGCATAATCAATCAGCGGCTTATGTTTTTACATATGATTTTGGTTGGAAGTCAAAAGGAAAAGAGAGCTTCAGGGGAAGGGAGCATTTCAAGAAGAAAAAAAAAACAAAAACAAAAAAAACCCCAGTTCTTTCATTTCATCCAGCTCTTATTTACTTTAACCCCACTTCTCCAAAGTCCTTTCAAGACAGCACCATTTTCCAAAATACAGAGAATATGACCTTATGCCTTAGTCTAAGTATTAGGTAAGCAGTGCTAGTCCTATTTCATAGATGGGCAAACTGAGGCAGAGACAACCAGACCAAAGGACAAACAAAACTGTCTGTAACAGTCAAGAGCCATCTCAGCCCTTTGGGTTCAACAACTTCTGCATCCCTCCTCCCATTTCAAACAACACCACGTCCAAGATCCTTATCAGCTGAGTGATGTTCCTTAAAGGACAGAGGCAGGATATGCACTACATCCCTATAATACACACATTCCATATGACCTATGCTCTCCAAACCAAGAGTGACTCCTATGTCAGCATCTAAGATCCTGCGGTCACTTCGTTAAACAAACAGCAACCTTTTAATTAAGAATGAACCCAACATTCCTGTGACATGTACACACATCTCAAGACACCAAAAGGCCCTCAATTCCTCTTGTTTGCACTTCAAGGTTTTGTTTCAGGGTTTTCTTCAACAAGTAAAAGCTATTTTATAATTAAAAAAAAAAAAGTATTAAGCAATTCCAAATCATAGCAGCTGATGGGCCAGTTTATTGGGACTTAAAAAAGAATGACCCACACGAGGAAAAAAGAAAACACACAAACTCTCACAGAGTGGGTCACTGGGCAATCCAGACACATTTTCAAAGGCAGACATTGTTTGAGATGAAGTTACTAGGCAGGAAAAACAGTTGCTAAGTCTGAATATTTGGTTATTCTCAGAGCAGGGATTACAAGAGGAAGTGTTGACAATGTAAGAGTAGCTACCATGAAGTCCCCAGAGCTTTTTAGTTGTCCCTGCTGATCCCACAGCGAGGGGAGGGGTGAGTGACGGGGCTCGCCCACTGTGACAGTGCCAGAAACAAGATCGTGTGACACTCACAGCATGTTATACATTGTCATTTTAATACAGATTCTTCCAGGCCCTCCTTCTGTAGATAGGACCTATGTACATACACACAGACCCTCTAAGTAACACTGGTACACTTCAGTGTCACAGCTCCCAGGGAAGGGTACTGCTCCTTTTGCTACATGGCTACATCCAGAAAAAGGAATAAAACACCTTTCTGCCAGCACCACTATGTCCTAGGCCTTTTAAACAACTTGGAGCTCGATTCCTTTGATCCTCTCAAGCAGGCCTTCTTAGCTTGTTTTCACCGAGGCTAAATGGACTTTCAGGACAAGACAGGAACACAGCCTACCAGCCTTCCCAAAACGGCTGATGGATCTGTCTCCATTACAATGAAGAGCTGCTCATTCAGAGTCCCAAGCACAGAAATAAAATTGTTCAAAAATATTTTCAATAGCTCAGATTTAACAGATATCAAAATGAAATCATGCCTTGCAAAATTAATATGCTTTGAAGTACAGATGACTGAAAATGAAGACCAACTCCTCTCTCTGTGTTTTATTTAATAAAGCCCTGCAGAATCCCTTTTGTTATTACACTGAGTTTCTGGTGTACCAGAAATAAGAAATTACTAAAATGTCCTAATTTTTACATATCAGCAGCAGGTTATTTCACCCTAGGTTTAACAGCCTCAAGAAATGTCACAAAATGTCTAGCTGACCTAAATAGCCCAGCTTGGAGAGCCATAACCTTGGGACAGGTTCCCTTCTCCCGTGTTATTTGCTACCAGCTGCAGGAATTGAGCAGAGCACAGTGACAATGAGAGGGAAGCAAGGGGATGCCCAGCAAGGCAGGAACAGGCACAGGGGGATTCAAACAGGAACGCTGCCTCTTCATTCATGGCTTTTAAATTTTGTGGAAAGGGCCTTCAACAAGGAACATAAGGAAAGATGGGTTTGGGGTTTTTTTTGGTCCAAAGTGGGACAGAACATGTGGATCTGGGTTAGTTTTGCTGGAACCTACTGAGGACCATGAACAACAGAGTCACACACATTCACCGTTCACCCTCTCTGTCTTACCAATGCAATTCCTCTGTGAGATTGTTCACTTCCTTCTTTCATGGCATTTTACAGCTGCCTAGTGCACGCATTTTGGGTGTTACACCAGTAAATAAGCAGTGACAGCTTCTTAGGCCATCATTGTACAACATCCTCATCCTCTGGAATATGTCAATCGTTCTACCTGCACAACACAGTGCCTAATCTTCTCTTAAAATACTGAAAGCTGTAGCTGGAAAAATCTCTAAATAAGCACACATTAAATACATCCCACAAAGCCATCACAAGACCAAGAAAGACCATGAGGAAGCATTCAATCCCTACCCTCTGTTCTTGAAAAAATAATGAGAAAAAAGTTAAAGAAAAACCTTGCCTCCTCCCTTGCATTTCAATAAATCTTAAAAATCCCAAGAAGTTTGGGGGAAAAATAATTTTAAAAACCCCTTCACCTTGTGGCAGTCAGTAAAAAAAATAAATAAATAAGCCAACAAAACGCTGCTTTCAATTTATATATATTTCCTTCTCAATGGGAAAGATCAATAGTCTTAAGAAAAACACTACACCTTCTTTCTGCTCCATATGTTTCTCTTATTGGTTCATTTACACCGGGCTGTTCTCATACAAGCAGTTAGTACATCTTTTTGTCATTTTAGCCTTCCCCAGCCATTAGTGCTAACCACTGAGACGGTGCAGCTCTCCTCTGCCATCCTGCCTCAGCACTGCATCTCTTTCTCCGGCCCTTCTCCCTTTGACTAATGTTCACCAACACTCATACATCATTCCCAAATTGGTCCAAATGAATTAAACACAGCTCTGCTTAACATTACGAGATTTAAATGGATTTTCTCTCTGCAGGTCTGCCCCATAATTGGGTTTATCCATCTTGTTGAAGTACAGTTTACACTTGCTAACATCACGCCAATTCAAGCTACATTTTCTGCTCCAGTGGCAGGAGTGAAGCAGATTTGTCATCGGATCATAACAGGTAATTCAAACAACAATTAGTTTGATGACGGCCCGTATGTCAATGTCTGGTCCCAGTCAGCTCTGCTCGCACCCGCTGCTCTCTGTGCGCTAAGATGAATTGTGCTCACAATTCCTCAATTTCCATCGACAAATACTCACCGGAAAAAGGCCGGAGCTCGATTGACACCGAGCCTTCCCATCTCCCAGCCAGCACCCCGGGGGGAGAAGCCCTGGGCAGAGCAGGATGGTGCAAGCTCCTCTGCCCTCCAGCTACACCACAGCTTCTGGCCAATGCTGAAGGACTGGGGCTTCCCCACACTTGCAGCACCCTGGAAACACCACAAGCCTCACCCAAACTCAAACCCAGCAGCCTGTGAGACAGGTGCAAGCTGCCCTGACTGTGCAGCCCTGCAAATTCAAGCAGAGAGGCAAGTCAAGAGAGGCTAACATGAGACTATTTTCTGAAGCGTGCCACAACCACAACCCACCATAACTACCCCAGGGGCAATTGTAAAAAGCTGAGCATCACTGAAGATGAAGCTCCGAGCTTCTCAAGGTGAGCAGTAAGCATGAGAAAGCTTTAGCTCCAGATTTCAGTGTGTTGGGAGAGAGAGGGCAGAACACTCCTGAGTCTCAATATTTAGCGAAATACTTCAACTCCCATAATAACATTCAGAGTATTTGCAGGCAAAGTCATGATTTCTGGGTTTGAAAATAACATGCATTTCTTGGAGGGCTGATTTTGCCAATTAGACAATACATCATTTGCTTCTCCAAATCTGTTCAAGAAAGCTTGTTTCAGATTAAAAGAAATATTCTTTTCGGCGGGCCAAGTAAATGTAATACGCATTCCTCTTTTTCAGGTCCCTTCATAAACATGGGGTTGTCTGTGACACAGCATTGATAATTTCAAACATCCATGTACATCTGCATCTACAGTATTAACTACAAATGTGATCAATCCCTTGGCTACTTTTCCTCTTATTCTTTCTGGTTTAGAGAAAGAAAAACCCTTTCTAAGTGATTTTTCACAACATCATTTTGTCTGCAATTATATACTAACATGCAATATTAGTTGCTGTACATCATTTAAATGAGAAACCCAGCTAGCTGGCTGAGAATGTAGGAATGCCTTTAATAATTAGAAAAAGATCTCCACTGAAAGAAACCAACATTTAGATAGCAGTCTTGGTTTAAAAATTAAAAAGTGCTTAATGAGCAACAAAGACATCAGTGACTCAAGATTTTCAAAGCCAATAGCAGCACACCATAAACATTGTAAAAGAAGATGATTAAGTTCAGATCAAAACGTAGTTAAAGCAATGGTATATAAAATATTCTCCTTCTGGAAGTGGCGAGGGGAAATTCTGTACAGATAAAAAGCAGATACAGTAAAATCTTACTGGAACCTGGAAAACATCATTCTGTGTTTCTACAGTAAAATTTAAGTCAGATACAAATCAAAGCCCTGAAAAAATTACAGGGTTTTGTGTCTCTGGTTCCCATTTTCTCTTCTAATTCCATCACTGCTTCCCCAAAAAATTACAAGCACTTCTTTCATTTTCAGCTTTTTTTATTATTATGATGCATGCCTTATAGAGGGAGGCAAATCAGACTCTCCAGGCCTGATGCTCAGCTGAGGAAAATCATGAGACAGCCACCAGGGTGTTTTTGTAGAGAGTTGTTTTTTGGGTTTTTTGTTTGTTTGTTTGTTTTTGTTAGGAGGGTGGTGGGTTTTTTTGTTTTTTGGGGGGGTTTTTGGTTTTTTTTTTGAAGCAGAGTTACAACAGCTTACAAAAATCTTTGGACAACATACATTTAGCAATTCTACATTTGTTTTTTACATCATGCTGGTATTTCAGGGTAATTCTGAACACTGGGAACAGCTCCAAGTGTCTCGGGTCACTTCTGAAAGTACAGTTGGCATCAATCCCACAGGTCATTCCCTTGGAGGGCTTCCCAACATCTCAGGAGCACCCAATTGAAAAATCCAAAATCACAGAGACACAAAGCCCATCCTCTGGTGATTTGTGCCTGTCAAGCTCTGAAGGAAGAAGCCCCAACACCCCAAACACTTAACGGCCAGAAAGAAGTCACATCTTCACCACATTCCCAGCATTCGACCCCGGCACTGGGCAGGGAAGTGGTGGCAGCACACAAGAGTCTGGCAAGAAATCAGGACCCAGTTTTGCAACCATTACTCCTGCCCCACTGAAGGCTGGAGGTATGGGGTAATGTCCCCAGAGCAGACCCTTATCACCCTTACCCACAAGGCAACAAAGCCACTCAGATCCCTGGGCAAAGCAGGCACTTACTGCACGATGGAGGGGGCAGCAATCTTAACAGAGTGTTTGTTTTTGCCAAGCTGGCACGGGAGTAAGGCACAGGTGTGCATGGGAGACAAGGGCAGGGGTCACAGAGAGAAAAAGTAATCATGACTTCCAGGTTTCGGAATCGCCTGGCACTCCAGAGCCAGCAGATTCCAATTCTTCCAGCTATTCACAGCCAGGAAATACCCTCTCTCCCAGTCATCGCTCAAAATAATAAATACTTATTTATAAATCGCACGCAGCCTGTTCACCTAGCATGGGGGCAAACAGAGCAGAAATAGGGGCAATGCAACCCCTTAATTGTCAGAATATCTGCAATAGCAAACAGGGACCACAAGTTCCACACACACAAGCTCAGATAGTACCAGGAAGCATCACCAGCATCCAAGAAATTATGAAGACAACTGGAGAATTTCTCAGAGTTTTAGATCTATTGTCTCTTCCAAAACAGAGAGATCTTTCCCAGGTCATAATCCCTCAAAAGAGGAGACTTCCTACTCTATCACCAAGCAGGCTCAGCTCCAGCCATGGAGCACAGGTGTCAGGCTCTCATCCTGGCATAAAAGGAGATGGGTGCTGATGGTGCTTTGGATGCAGCACTGGATAGAGCACAGCCAAAAGTCTACACAGGGAGCAGGAACTGAGGGGAACACCTAGTAATTGGTTATTTTTTTTTTTAATTTAATAAGTCTCAGCTATCACTAGCAGCCTGAAAGCCCAGCAGAATAACACATCCTCAGGCTTTTGTATCCCAGCCTGTCCTGACGGCTTCCGTTGCCAATCAGTTGTGGTAGCTGAAGATGGACTTGAGACGCTGATTAAACAAAGCTTGCTCTGCTCCTGTCTGACGCAGCTCCCTCGTCCAGCGCCTCATTAGTGGGCTCATGGATACCCATCCACTGTGACTGCTAACTCCACTGGCTGGTGAAGGGCATGCACCACGCTGGCAAGAGGCCGGATCTGAAAAAAGCCCAGCTTTTCTGAGCAGTCAGAGCCCTGTCCCAGAGCAGCGTGGATCACTGCGCTGGAAGCACTCTCCCGCGGCGGGTGAGCTCAGGCAGCTGGCATGGGGAGCCAGGCTGAGGTCAGGCTGCTTGGAAAGAGCAGAGGGTACTGGACCAGCCAAAGGGCCATCCCAGCTTCTAAGATTTCTGGTTTGTCCCAGCAAAACTCTCAACAAACCAGCCTTGCAGTGCAGAGGGACTCGATTTGGAGACACAGAGTGCATCCATACCCCTGTGTAAACGGCTTTGGCCAAAAGCCAACCAGAGAGACCCCGCAGTCGAAGGAGGTCCTGCTTTCATGGGAGAGCAGAACACCAGAGATAAAGGCTGGTATACAATGGCCCTCTTTAAAACCATAATTGAAAAAAAAATCCATAGGAAAACTCTCATCGGCTTCATCAAGGCCAGGATGTGACCCAAGCTTGTGGAGCCGCCCCGAGGGAAGGCAATTAGCCTCACTCAAGGGATGCCAAAAAATTTAGCAGAGCATCCATAATCACCCTGAAATGTTCTCTACTAGCAAAGCATAATGTGTTTATCATTTATTTCTAAATTAAGTGGTGCTTAAATTGACTAGGGAGTGGATTTCTATTGTATATTGATTAGCCAATAAAAATACATTCTAAAGCAAGTTGGCCTACAGACAAGGAACATCCATCCCTCTCCCTCTGCCAAGCAAGGTGTCTCCTTGGACAGGCTGCCCTACCTTCCCTGCAGTTCAGCTCTTGTGCAGGACACTTTTACACAATGAATGAATTCCTAAGGCTACTTGTAAAATTACTAGGCGCAGTCTTGTTAAACATTCATTTGGAGCTAAGACAATACATTAAAAATCACAAAGCAAACAAGTGCCAAGTGCAGTGCTACCATCAAAGCTAAATAAACAGAACAGTCCATCAACGGCTTATTCCCCAGCTAACCCCACACCATCCATCTGCACTCACTGTCTCCCACAGATCAATAGCAAGGCTCATTGATTATAATTGGAACAGGAACATCACACCCTTTTCCTTCCAGGTCAAAAGGCACCATAACTACAAGTCATTAAGTACTTTGTGGCGTCACTCGATGACTGTATTTATGCCATGTACGTAGTTATGATTATTGCGCGGAATAATGTTCATCTGTTTCAGCAACAATCTGACAAACTATATTTATGCTGCACCTTTGGCCTCCTTGCTTGAACTCTGCTCAGCAACATCTCTCAGCTGGGACTACTTCTAACACACAAACCCTCCAAACTGCTTTCAAACTACCAGTGTTTCTTGGATGTTGTTTTGTTTCAATCTACTACAAAAGGGCATTTTTTTGCTCTCCGCTCTTCCACCCTCCTCCTCTCCTCCTCTTGCCTCTCAAGCCGTTGGCCAAAGAAAACAAAGGATTTTAAGCTACATTTCTTGTGCCCTCTGTGAGCACTGCGAGTCCGAAGCGTTATAAAGGTTGGCCCAAGAAGCTGCATTTCACCACCCAGCTGGAGAAGATGCCCCTCAAACCCCAGCAAAGCACACAGGAAACCTCACCACTACCTACAGTCCCCCAGGAGCTTCCAGGGTCCTGCCTGACCACCTTAGAATGTCACTTTATAAAGTGGCCTTAGTAGCAGACATTCCCATATTGCACTCACATGACAGCTTCCCTATCATTCCAGGGTTGCTGTGTTTTTTACGGAGAGCCAGTAGTGGAAATATTAATGCTACTTCTGTATTTCAGAAAAAGAAAAAAGGCATAGACACGTACTTATATTTTAATTATATATATGCAGGCACACACATACATATAAACCCCTTTGCTGTAAACAAAAAGGCTGGTTTGTCTCAAGGTGTTATAAATGCCCTTCAGAGCTCATTTAGTCTGGGCTGCATAATCTCACCAATGAATTTGCCGCTTGTAAATACTCCAAATTTATGCCAATAAAGTCTTCTCAGGAACCAGACAGCCTATATATGCACACATATATATAATCCATGCATGGAGCCATTACCATTCGTTCGTGGTTTGTTATTCTTGTGAAAGATCAGCAGGGGAAAAAAGGGAAAGTCCAAACCATGTGTCCTCAGAAAGAACACTAAGCACTCAGCAAGTTGGAAAAGTGGAAGCTCACACCCCAGCCATGAGATGGGGCAGGTCCACACCACTTCTAATTTCAAAACTGAAAGCAGAGACAAGAATGTCAAGGAGAAGGGAGATAAATGATGCTGTGTCACGCTCTCATAAAAGGTCTGGATACACCTACAGAGCCTTCCTTATGACTGTCATATAAACATTACACTGGGACTGTGTACAGGAGATTAAACTGGAGGAGAGAGAAGCTTCACATGTGTCATTCTACCAAAGGTTATTTTAGGATCAGCTTAGAAGCTGAGTAGTGGGTGGCAGCTGATTATATTACCAGAGGCATATCTAAATATCATGGGCCCATCAGGATCTCTCATAAAGGGTTGTGGCTGCACTGGAACTTGAAGCTTGGCCTGCAGAGCAGTCCTCTTCCCCAGGGCTGTGGCAATCCTCCCTGGGCGTGAACTTCCCTCAGAGCAGGACACAGACACGGCACAAGCACTTTGGCTTAAAGGCCGCATTTATTCAAGCAATAATGTCAAGGAACATACCCAAGACTCAAGCAGCATTTTCCCAGCCAGGACCAGTCTGCTGCCCTATGAGCCCTGGTGAGCCATCACGAGCACACAGAACTCTTGGGCACAGGGCACATCCCAGTGTCACACAGACAGTCCTACATGGCCAAGCCATCACCAAGCTGTATTATCCCACACGCCAACACCAAGCCACAGTTCACTTGCTTCTGTGCACGACAAGGCCCAGCAGCCAACTACCTCTGGAGTTCCAGCTGTCAGTGGATCACATCTTGATGGCAACTGCAGCTGAAGGAGGGCTTTGGAGGACCACAGCCCAGCTGACCGCAAATCCAGAAAAAAGTGTGTAATGCACTGATTTCTGCTTATGTAAGAACTGTCTGTGTTCTCCCACAGGAGCGCCCACCTTCACAACCTTGAGTCAGAAACCAATGCTACCTAGTCACAGTCATGCCCATGGCTTGAGATGGCCAAGCAATGCTGCCAGTCCTGTCTCCAAATGGCCTAATTTCAGGTGATTTAGAGGAAACCACACAGCTTATTCATAGAGAGTAACCACTGAGCACAGCACCTAATGGCAGTGCTTGTTCTCACACACAGACAGGCAAGCCCTCCCCTACAAAGAATCCTCAAAAACAACTGGAAAATAATCATGTGCTTGATTCTCAAATGCTGCCATGACCTCAAGCTTGCAGAAAAAGAAATCTCAATATATACTTAAATACATGTGTGTGTGCTCACATATATTAAATACTTATGTATATATCAACATTAACATAATATTATAAATATTGCTGTTATATAGATTATAGATGTAGATATTATGTAGATATTAATATACTATTTTAATATATAACAGATCTTAATAGTTTCCTATCAATCTCTTCCAGATTTCTGCACTAAATGCCTGGTTCATAATTAGCTCTATTTAAATATTTTCAAGGCTTATAGCACAGTTTTGTACTACTATTTGCATATAATCTGCAAACATTTATTGAAGCTTTTGAAGAGAAGTTTATGTTAAAAATGAACCATTACCCTGAAAAGTAGCTAATTATATCTTCATAAATTTGTAGCTGTTAAGCCATCCAAAACACTACAGAAAAGCCAGTTTCATTTTAGTTCAGATGTAATTCCTCTCCCGTTTCCAACTGTTCCAAGATGTTGGTACCTATGACTACACTGATGTGCTCATTTGATTAAAACCAAGTATTTCTACTGCAATTCTTGGATGAACCACTCTGTGAGGTTTTGCAGGCCCAGAAGTATAAATTAAATCTGAAATCTGGGCCTTGGTTTGGGTGGGCAGTGTTCCTTCTAGTTGTAAAAGCACTCAAATAACACCACAAGTTAACTGCTCCTCCGGCTTTGTCATCTAATAGGACATCACTCCTTGGCTTTTTTCAGCACAGGAGGCCCATTCATCACAGGAGGCTACATTCCCTTGGCTCTTCCCTGAACAGGAGTCAGAATCAGCTGACACTGGACCTGCGTCTTTGTCCAGAGAGAACAAGATGCCACCCAGTGCCCACATTGCCTGCTCAAGCATTCCCAGTAAAGGGACAAATCCTACTACAGTAGCAGAAAAAATCATTTAGTTGCTCAAAAGGGGCCCCACCTAGCTGCTATGCAACAAACTGAACAGAACACAACCTGCAGTGAGTGTAGATAGCATGGAACAGGCCGAGTGATACCGATTTCCAAGGCAGGTACATAACTCTGCTAACAAAGTAACAAAGAAATGGGTGCAAACAGCAGAAATTAATACTATCTATATTGGTGAACACTGAGGAAGAGAAAAACCAACACCAGTTTCATCTTCTGTTAGGTCAGTGTACAAACATACATACAGAAAGAGATCATTTTTTTAAATTAATTTCCTCCCTCTACATCGATAATAAGTCTTTAGCTTGTTTCAGTAAAATCCACACAACTGCAAAGACAAAGAATCGCCGTAACCACTAACTTATATCACCTGCCAGAAATAAGATCACCTCAACAGTTTGCAATTCAGAGGTTAATCTTCTTAAAGTTTTAAGACAAATCACTACTCATTATCCTACTGCAACTACACTCTTTGGCAGGAGAAGGTCACACCACCCACCAAAGAGAAAAATACGTATCTCTAGTGGTTCAAACCATGGCACATCATTGAAAGACTATTTTTAGCCAGATTCCAGACAGCCTGAAATCAGTGAGAAATATTTCTTTCCGTAACTTCAAATTAGCCTTTAATAAAGAATTCTGATTCTTTCCCCAGTGTAGGCCAGGCTGCCTGACATCGTTTGGAGGATAACTCATCCTCCTCCGAGCAGAGGTACAACCACAACTCCTTTGGTGCATAACCAAGAGAGGCAACTACCGATTTCTCTCTTGATCAAACAGTCCCATACCTGAGCCTCCTGTTGTGCTACTCAGCTGAGTTATTACTCATTGAAAAAGAACAGCAAGTAACTTCTGAACCATCTCACAGGCAACAGCCTTTTTCTCCCCTCCTACACGAACTGAAATGCCAAATACCAAACCTATTTGTAGCAGTCGGGATTAGTTCTACCAGGAGAACCACTGAGAGGATAAACTGATCTGAACATTTATCAAATCACTAAACATCATTCCTACTTATTAGTTAATTGTACCCCAACTGCACAGAGTACTTAATATAATACAGAAAGCTTGACCTGTGCCTGGAGGAACTCCCAAGAGTAGGAAAGAAACTGAAATAAGATAAAACTGTAAGAGAAACCAATCTCAAGTTACAATCACTTCTGACAGCAGGGACGTGGACCTTGGCTTTCGTTCTGCAAGAACCTCTTTTAGCCATTACTGGAACTACCCCAAAGAAAGATAACCCTCTGTTAGATAATCAGGAAGTTACACAAAACTGCAAATCTCTGCATCAACATAACAGAATACCAAGAGGAGATGTCCTACAGGCTCTAGCACTTCATGTTCCTGACTGTGCTGATGCTCTTGCCATCTCTGAGGGTTACTCTGGAGGCATGAGACAGCAAGTCACCTTTGGAAACTACACACACCTTCAGCTCTAGAGGAAAATCATCCCGGGAGCCCAACATCCCGACTGCCTTGACTGTGTTCCCACCAAACACAGCATACCCACGTGAGCATACACCTCATTGCAACTGGCTGATTGTATCAGTACATTGCAATTGGGGTTGGTGATTGCTGGCACCACAAACCACCACAGTGTCCCAGCACCTCAGCTCCATGCAAACATTCAGGCTGAGATGTGATCACTCCGAAGGCAATCAGTGTGCAAGATCATGACCAACCACCTCGTGCAGCTATACCTTGAAAAGTGACTCCATGGAAGTGGTATGAAGGTGAGGTAGGGAGGAAAGAGGAGTGTAGTGTTTATTTCCTTTCAACTTTCCATTTCATATGCATTCAGTGCCGTGTCTGAACATGTTCAGACATTTATTCCCCTCCCCATTTACCCTTCCTCCAAATCCTTGTCCTACAAATTTTATCTAGGATCAGAAAATTAAGCTGAATTCGTTTCTCTTTCTTATGCACACAGAGTAATAAAAAGACTTTGCAATCCAAATTCTGCACTTGTGTACACCTGCGTTAACCCCATTGTCCTCAAATTATTCCCTTAACAATGGTTGTGGGTTTGTACAGGTGTAGAACAAGCCCTGTAATTGGAATTCAACAAACAATTCCAACAGCAGAGAAAAAAAAAA
>VYZR01081348.1:0-13987 GCA_013400675.1 Oxylabes madagascariensis
AATAATAATAATAATCATAATAACGACGGAAAAAGGGCTTTATCCCTTGAGTGGGGTCTCCATGGGTGGCGGGTGGTGGTGATGCTCCGTGTCTTGTTGAGTGGTTCCCACTAGAGGGGGTCCAACCACAGATGTTGGAGCGGATCTGCTGGGCCAGCCTTGGGAGGGCAGAGATTTCTCCAGAGCTTTCCTTGGGAGAAATACTATCCTGCCCTGACCTGCTGGGAACTTCCCTTCCCATGCAACGCAGTGTTTCTGCAGGCAGCGTGGCTTGGGCAGGTGGGGAGTGGGATTTGGAGGAGAAACTGGAGTTTGGTTTGCTCTTGGATGCTGCCGAGGAAGAGCTACGTGGTGCCCTGTGGCTGGGCAGTGACAGCAGCTCATCACCCCCCTGCTCTGGTTTTTGGGGAGGAGGAAATGGAAGCAGAACTCCTTGGGTGACCTGACTTAGTTCTTAGGGGAACCAGCATAAAATTTCCATGGCTTTCAAGGTGAAGACACTGTTGCGAGGTATTTTGGGGACAGCATCTCCAGGAGTCCAAAATCTAGAAGGGAACCCAACTGCTTTGAAGTTGGGTTGCAGGCAGCTTTCCTAAATGCTCCCACCCATGTGGTCCTTGACCACAACATCCCTTTTCAGCTGTTCGAGCTGAACTCCAAGAAAAACAGCTGCTTGTTTTTTTCCCACTCTCCCTGTGGCTTTATCTCTAATGCCAGTGGCAGCCTGACAGTGCCTTTCCTGGTGGAGGGGAGGCAGGGTGCCAAGGGAGGGAGGAAAGATGGTTCACCATTTTTTGTGTGTTAAAATTCCAGGCTCTGTATTTTCCACCTTTCCAGACACTTCCATTTTGCTTTCAGCTGCACTGAGCCAGCTTTATTCCTTGCAGTGGTTCTCCTCTCCGAACAAATGTAGGTTATTCAGGGAGCATTTCTTTTAATGAAAAGGATGGAGGAAGAACTGATGGTGATAAAGCATCTCTTTGGAGGAGAGCTGCTTGCTCTGCCTTGAGACTGCGAGGAGCAGAAATGGGACGTCAAACATGTAATTTTCCTTGGGGAATGAAGGTGAGCCTGTGGAGAAGTCTGGATCCCTCACACAACTTCACTCTCCTTACATTTTGATTTATTTCCCTTGAATCCTGATTTGATTTTTAGCACCTGACTGTAGTGAAAATCAGCAGTAGTACAAGGCAGTGTTTTAACACCTGGAAGCTTTTAGGCAGGAGAAGTTGTGAGTCAGAGTAAGGCTTTGCTAGAGAGAAAATTAAATTGTAATTAAAGGCGTAAGCAAAGAACATGTGCCAAATATTGTCACTTCATTGACCCACCTTCTTCTGATGTGCTGGGATTCAGAATGATGGCCAAGCCTACTGTGATGCTTTAGGGCACTGAGATGCTTTTCCAAACAGGATCCCAAGAAAATGGGGAAGAGCTTTCCAGGGGAGGAGGATCTTTAGAAAATCCTCCAACCTAGCAGCAGTCTGATGGAGGGAGGAACACCTTGTATTTTTAACCCTGTGGAGTGGAGTTGCTTGGTCTTTGCAGGGCAGAACATCAGGTACATCTCATATCCTTTGGGTTGCAGTGTCAAGGACGCTCCCAAAGTCTTCTGGTTTGTGGGACTGAGCATTTAGCTGTGTCCCAGGAGCAGCCCATTGCATCTCTCTATGGATGGATTTTTATTTTTGTATTTTTCTGTCACTCTCTCCACTTGGGATTTACATTTCCTACCACCCTGTATTCCAGTTTCAGCCTGTGTTTGGTTATATGGAAATGCTGTAGCAGAGGAACCACATTTACAGTGCTGAGGAGGAGTCTCAGGAGTTTCTATTTGTCTATCCCTTAACAAATTTCACTGATGGGCGTTTGTTATTTCAGTATAAATGGGTGTTTTATTCCTTACTTCCATACCTTGAACCAGGAACAAAATCAAATCTTGGCCAAGAGACAAAAAATGTAGAGCAAAAGGCCATCTCAAATGTGTCCCCAAAACTATAATGGGACCTGAAGACTGTGCTGCTCCTCGTGTCTCCTTTTTTTGGAAATCTGTGAGAGCTCAGGTTCACCTCTGAAATATTCACAGTCTGTCCTTAAGTGACTTCAGCTGCACAGAAGATGTTTTGCAGAATTGGCAGCTTTGTTGAAACCTTCTGTGTTCAAGCCCAGAGCCTTTATCATGACCTCCTCTTTCTCTGCTCCATTCTGATTTGGTTTACCCTTACCTGCAGCAGGATTTTGGCATCCCAAAGAAATACCCCTGTGTTATCATGGAATAGAACCATGTCATAGAACGGTTTGGGTGGGAAGGGACCTTAAAGACCATCCAGTTCCACCCCCTGCCATGGGCAGGGACACCTTCCACCATCCCAGATTGCTCCCAACCCTATCCAGCCTGGCCTTGGACACTTCCAGGGATCAAGGGGCAACCCCAACTACTCTGGGCAACCCGTGCCAGGGCCTCCCCACCCACACAGGAAAGAATTTCTTCCCCATATCTAACCTAAATCTCCCCTCATTTGGTTTAAAACGGTTTCCATTTGTCCAATCACCATCTGTCCATGTAAAGTCACTCTCCCTCTTTTTTATACACCCTCTTTAAGTACCCCCCTTTGTACAGGAAGGGCTGAGGGAATAGGCATCTTCTCCCTGTCCCAAAATCCCATGGGAAATAGGACTAAGACAGGAATCTCTCCTAAATGCTGTCTCAGTGCCCTGTAGATGGTCAGTGAATGGGCACTAGGAAAACCAAGCCTGTTGTGAACAATTTAAAATGGAAACTGCAGAGGTCTCAGCTCACACTGGAAAACTCCTGTCAGCCACTGAGCTACATCACCTTTTCTGCCTTCACAGGTCTGCTTGTTGTGGGAGAAGTTTTCATAAAACCCCCACCATTTTGGCAGAACTCTTATTAAAAACTCCTCAGGAGCCATGATGCAAAAGGCTCTGGCAGCTGGAGCTGCCTTTATCACTTTGCTAATTAAACCTGTGGGAAAAACCCAAACCTGAGTGAGGAAGGATCATGTCCAGCTGCCAGAACCTCCCTCAGCTCATGGGGTTCTGTGGTATTTTCTGGAGGGGCAGGGAGCAGGATCATATTTTTCTTCTGTGATGGACACTGGACATCACAACTCTCCAAAGAAATCCAGGAGAGATGAGCTCCCCCATCCTTTCAGTGGGGTGGCTCAGGATCATCTCCTAAAGCAGGGACATGTCACGTATCCCTGAGAGTTTAAAGAGTTCCAGTCTCTGGGGAAATCACCATTCTCCCATTTTCTCTTGTAAAAAAAGATCAGTTTAACTCCTCATGCTTGGATCCCCCACACAGGTGGCCCTGGATGACAGGATGGCAGAAATATGTTGCCTGATCTACCAAACACAGAAGACAGCAGTAAAGCACCAGGAGTGGTTTTGGGTTTGGGATTGGAATTCATCCCAGTTATGTCTAAGCAAGGCAAAAAAGAGCAACGGAGGCCGATGTTGTTGAAGTAAAAATTGTAAAGAGTGGTATAAGCAGAAGGCATTTAAATAATGTAAACAGTCTGGCATGGGAGGAAGGATGGGAGGCATTCCAGAAACAAAGGGAAAAGAGTTTTAAAACATGGCTAAAAATACAGCAACTCTTGAATTCCAGAGATTATCTCAATTAGCGCTTTTTCAATATATCTTTACAACAGAATTGTAGGAGTTCACAAAAGATAATGGAGGCTATGAGATACAGAGAAATGATATTAATTTGTTTAATTAAAAGGATGAAGGGCTCCCTAAAATAAAATTCACTTATCTTCTGTCGCAGGGAAGAGCGGGGTTATATTTGGAAAACTGCAGCCCATGGCACCGTAGTGTGGAGAAAGCATGAAGAGAGCCAAGGCTGGGAGGAAGAGCCCCTTCTTCAGCCTCAGCAGTTCCTTGCTCAGTGACTTTCAACAGCAAATCTTTTCCCATGGGATTTATGTGCTATTAGACCAAAATGGGATGATTTTACATTTCCAAGAGGATTTTGTTTGATGTTCAGAGAGCAGGAATTGGACATTTTCGTCCAACAGAAAATCAAATACTTAGACATCAGAGCTTTGAGGGGCAGGCAAACATGGTTTAAGCTGGGAATCTGCGTGTGTGGAGCTGTGCATGGATGTACTTGATGTCCTCTGGCTCCAGAGGTGTGTGGCACATGGCAGAACTTCTGTCCAGCCTCAGCATTGCGTGTCCATCCCTTGGAATGGGGGAGAAGCATTCATGGATATCCATCTGGAAGTGTAGGGGGAGACCATAGGGGCTAGGGAGGAGAGAAGACCCTCATGCAGATCTAAATTAAATTAACCCCCCTGGATGTATATTAATATGTTAAGTAGCGCCAAGCTCTGTATCCCAGCTCAGCAATATTTTGAGGCACTTTATTGCTGTAATGGAGGGATAAAATAGAACCTGCAATTATAGTAATTTTTTCTAATTGAATATTTTGCTTTATTCTTTCCCTTTCAAAGCATGACTGTAAGTACCAGCCTTCATAAAGCTTTGGAAATATTTATACTTTCCCTCTCTGGCAATGGGTGTAAATATGCTTTTTCTGGGGCAGACTGTTTGGGTCCCTCATGGATGAGGAGCAGAACAGCTCTGGAGAGCGGCGGGCAACACACCTTCCTCTGTTCCTTTTAATCATGGAATTCTGGGATGGTTTGGATTCAAAGGGACTCTCAGGATCATCCAGTTCCAGGGACACCTTCCTCTATCCCAGGTTGCTCCAAGCCCTGTCCAGCCTGGCCTTGGACACTTCCAAGGATCCAGAGGCAGCCACAGCTTCTCTGGGCAGCCTGTGCCAGGGCCTCCCCACCCTCACAGGGAAGAATTTTTTCCCAATATCCCATCTAACCCTACTGTCTGTCAGTTTAAAGCTGGGAAACACTTGTTTCCCATCAGTGGAGAGGGAGGAACGTGATGTTACAGTCTCAGTGTTTTCTGTCATCCTGCATGGGCTTGATGTGAATGTCAGGTGTCTTTTTGATTAATTTCTTGTCCGTGCAGGGGTAGTGGACAATAACGGCTGTTATTCCCAGGTCATGTTCTGTGCAAGCAGATGAGATCCTCATTTTCTGCCACCTAAACTGAGTTTGGGGAGAAGGACAGCTAAAGCTCCTTCAGGCTGCTGCTGGAGCAAGATGTAGATGGTTGGTAAAGGCAAAAGCTGAACAAAACTAGCCAGGTGAGGCGGGGTGCTGACAACAGGGACAACAGGGGATTAAACTCGAAAGCTGATGGTATAATTGGGTGTCAATTGAGTTTTTTGAAGTAGCCATTTTCAGTGGCAGCTCTTCAAACCGAAGTTCCTCCCTCCAGCTCAAGCCTCAAGCAGGCAGTGAAACGCAGCTAAATTAACATAATAATTGTGTTGTGCATTCCGTGTGCTGAATCTCGGGTTTAAAGAGGGAGATTTGCTGATACTCCCTCCATGTGATGGGATGCTATCAGTTGGAGGCTGTTGCAGTAGCTGTCTCCTCGTCTAAAGGGGACTTTTGATCCAATAAACTGCTTATCTCATGTAGTTGTCCTTTCATCTAGCGTGGGTTGTGTGTGACGGCTGATGGAAGGCGCAGTATTGTGGCTCATTTATGAATATTAATTAGAAATGGAAATAATTTGAAACAGTGTGCACTGACAACTCTCCGAGCACCACCAGCTGCAGAAATCCATCAGTTTTTCCCTCGTGGAAGACTCACAAATGCAGGGAAGGCGCTCACGTTGGGGTGTGAAGTCACCACACGGAGTCTGTCACGCCGACACGTCGGTGATGCAGCAGGAGGTTGTCTCGGGGCTTTATTTCCCAGCGTTTATTACGGCTGGGCTGGGAAGGAATGGTTTCCTTGGGAAAAGCTGCAGCAGTGCCTTGCCAAGTCATGTGCATCCGAGCCGGGCCCGGAGCTGGAGGTTGAGGCTGTGCCTGGGCACGTGGCTGTGCCGAAAGGCAGCGCGATAAGGCTTCGGCGCCCTTGTTTTAGTGAAGGACATGCTTTGCTCCTGCATGCTTAATCTTACCTTAGTCCTTGTCACTCCGGGCCCGTTGTCACACGCTGACGTAAATGCATCGTGCCGCTGACGCTGGGAAAGGCTCCAGCCCCAAGTGTGATGCAACTCACTCTGAGATGATACCAGAGCCCTTCAGGAAACCTCAGAAGGGTTTGGGCTGGAAGGGACCTTAAAGATCATCTCATTCCAACCCCTTGCCATGGGCAGGGATGCCTTTCCCCTTTCATGGTTCCATCTCAAAATCCAACCACGTGCACTGATCAAGGATAGAGCCCTCTTCATCTCGCTTGCCGGGAACTCATCCTCAGTGGCCACATCTCGTCTTGGGAGCTTGGTAGTGGTAGGTTTTGCCCTCTGGCCCTGAGATGGGCTGGCACAGCATAGCTGGTTCTGTCACGTTAAGCTTTCTTGGCTTTTGGGAGAGGGTGGCTGACTCTAGGAAACTGTTCTGGTGGTGCTTCCTGAGGTGAGGGCTTGTAGGTCCCAGGGATGATCCTGTGCTGGTTGAGCCTTGAAGACAGCAATATCACTGCCTAATAGACAAGGAGGAGCCCAGAAGGATGCAACACATCAGAAGGAAAATGTTCCCATTAATTAAGGTTAATTTTTATTTTCTTATGAGAGTGTGGGCTTATTTTTCCAAGCTGAAAGAGGTGTATTCAGCCTGTCAGAGTCTCCAGCAAAATCCACTTCTAGCTTTTGGACATGGCCATCAGATTTACCTGTTCGGGACTAAATTTATTTTACGACTCCCGTGTGTGCACCAGTAGTGGAGGCCAGATCCCTTCATTGGATTACATTGTCATTGTCATCTTTGGGAGAGTTATATTCAGTGGGCCACTTTGGAATTGATGCTTAGGGGTGAATCTCAGGTGAGGAGAGCAGAGAAATGCCAAGACATGTCATAGATCGTGGAATGACAGAGTGGTTTGGGTTGGAAGGGACCTTAAAACTCATCCAGTTCCAGTCCCCTCTGGGCAGGGACATCTTCCACTGTCCCAGGTTGCTCCAAGCCCTGTCCAGCCTCAAACTCCTCCAGGGAGTTTAGCTGAGACCCAAACACTCGTGTCCTTACAGACTCATCCTGCTTGGATGCTGGTGGAGGAGGATGTGGTTCGTTGCTCCTGCAGTTTTCCCGAGTGCTTTGCTCTTCAGGGAGGACCCGCTGGGGTTAAACTGAGATCATCCTTGGGAGCTCAGGACATGCAGCGAGCCAAAAATGCCACTTCTGGGGTCACCCATCATCACCCAGACCCATCCCAACTCTAATTTGTGGGTTAATTTATTTATAAAGCGAGCCAAGTAATTAACTGCTTGCCTTTAAAACTCCTCGGAGCCCTTCAAACCAGCGCTTTAAAAATGGGTTGATTATTCCGCTTTCTTCAAAGCGCGGGGTATTAGGAGAAGTCGGCTCCTGCAGGCACGATCCTCTGGCAGCCCAAGGCACTCCAGGGGTGCTGCGCCGTGTCACACACGCTCAGTGTCACAAACCACTCGCCTGTGAGTGCCACTTGCTCTAAGTGGGGCATGACGGCTGTCACAGGGCCGGCTCCCCGTCCGCACCTTCCCTTTGGAATTTGTTCCCTTCCCCCGGCGTGGCTGGGCTTGAGTTCTTTGAACCAGCGCTGGCTTTGCTTTTCAATCGTCAGCTTTAGATCTGGGATAATAAAACATCAAAGTAAACCAGATTGTTGTGGATACAGAAAAAAAAAAAAAGAAAAAAATCAGGACACTCAGTAGGACTTCGGGGAGTAATAAATTTGTTCTATATTTAATCTCGTATTTATCGCAGTGTCAGTATGAGACCACTTCATTTTACTACTTTAACTGTAGCTAAGAATAACTGAATCCTTGAAATATTGAGAAAGTGGCTAATACCTGGTGGTAGCTGATGGGATCCAGCTTTAATAGTTATTGATTGGCTTCAAAAAGCTCCCAGTAATATCACATCTGAGCTACTGTATGTTGGGAGTTCAAATCCTATCAGTTATTTAAGATTAGAAGTAATTGTAGATTTGCAGCTTAATCATCCCTCAGTAGGCAAAGCCAGCAAGGACTTCAGGTGTCATTTATAATTTTGCAAAAAATTATGGTTGATCTGCCCTGGTTTTATTGTGGGAAAATCTTGACATCCCTAAATTCTCATATTCTCCAGCATTTCCTCTGCTTACTCCAAAATTGGTGTGGCTTTTCTGATGGGCATGCAAAGCCCAGTTTGAAATCTGCTTGTCAGGCAGTGAACACAAGGGACAAACGACCCCTGTAGGGTTGGTCTTAGTGCTTGGTCCTTTCTCACAGTGCCCCATTTCTCAGAAGAGGCTGAAAAACCCCACGTATCCTCATAGGAAAATAAAAACTATCCCTAAGTAACGGGAATATCTTCCATCCAGAAATTCAGGAGAGCAAAAAATCAGATTAAACATTGCATTTGAGTACTATAACTCTGCCTGGGTAACCTGACATTTACCTGTGCTTCAGCAGTGCTTCAAAACAGCACCTTTAATGATGCTTTATTACCATTTGTATTCTTAGTCTTTGTTTTACTGCACTGGAGTTTCATAATCCCATTTATCAAAACATTTGGGGTTTTACTGTTTCTCCCTGGTATGGCTTGTTGCACAATTAGAGCTTCGTTAAAGGCTCTCATTATTTTTTTTGGTTGTGATCAAGTTCTGCCTGCAACGAACCACTGAATTTTCTGTTTGAACACACAGATCTCCCTGTAATTTCCTGCTGCTCCTTTCATTGGGAACTGTCTCTTTGACATTCCTGGGAAGTGACCGATTTTTTATCAGCAAGGGCACATTATTGCTAACTTTTATTTTTCTTGTTGATATTTAAGTGTGTTCTGAGAGGAAAAAAATTACAATTTTTCCGATTTCCTACAATTATCAGGAACTGCAGCAGGGAGTTTGAATTCAGGGGTTAAGTTCAATTTCTGGTGGCTTTGCCAACTTCTTTGCCTGGGACTGGATTATTTCCCCCTTTTTTTTCAGGGGATTAGGGGATTTATTTGTGAAGCAGCACTCCTAACAAAGGTGTCTGAGGCACTGGGAGGTTCACACCTCCTCCATTTACTTTGAATGATTTGCTTTTGCCATCCTGAGACTTGGTTTTGGGGGGAGTGGTGAGGAAATCACACTTTTAGTTTGGAATATTTATTTTTGGAATAATTCTGTGGAGGAATTTTAAGTAGGGATTGATGAGTGAGGATATACTATTTGAAAGATTATTATTTAGAGCAGATTCCCACATGGAATCTGGGTCTCACTGGGGCAGAAAGCTGTTTAAGGATCCTGACTGCTGGAGGAGCTGGGCTGGGACTGGGGAATTGTGCCTGGTTGGGATCTGCTGCTTAGTGTGCTGCTGTGAGGCTCACGAAAGACCAGAGCCCTTATTAAAAATGAAAAAGCACATATTTATGATCTTTAGGTTCCCTTCCAACCCAAACCATTCCATGATTCTATGATATTTAGAGTGGATATTCTGCCTAGCACTGCTCCTTGTGGTCAGCAAAAGGGTCCTCGCCTTGTTCCCACTTTCCACTGGATATAGGATTAATTGGTTGTGTGAATTAACTGAGGACTAAGCTTCATTAGGCTGCCATTATCAATGCCTTTTTAGTCTTCTTGTCCTAAATCCTCCGTGAAAACATCTGTTAGTCACTCAGAATAGGAGTCTGCATTCTTAGGTACATTTTCACCATCATAAAACTGAAAAAAATTTTTACTGATCTGACTCTTTTCAATATACTTACTTCTCTTCCAGTCCTTTTTCCAAGAGGAAGCCTTTCAGTAGGACGCTAAATCTGTGTTAACTCTAAGGGCAAGTTTGTGTTCTTGTTTGTGAAGCAGGTGGGACTCTGTGATACCTGTCAAGAGCTCTGAGATGAGGTGTATCCTGTCCTCCTCCCTTGGCATTGCCCCTCATCTGTTTTCTGCTCTTTACCCTTTTCCTTCTGTGGGAGTGTGTTCAACTTTTCACAGAACTTTTGAATTATAGAATCATTAAGGTTGGAAAAGACCTCCAAGGCCATCGAGTCCAACCTGTGACCGATCCCCACCTTGTCACCCAGCCCAGAGCACTGAGTGCCACACCCAGACCTTCCTTGGGTACCTCCAGGGATGGGGACTCCAAACCTTCCTGGGCAGCTCCTTCCAATGCCTGACCATCCCTTCAGGGAAGAAATTCTTCCTGATATCCAGCCTGAACCTTCCCTGGTGTGACTTGAGGCCGTTCCCTCTCCTCCTGTCCCTGTTCCCTGGGAGCAGAGTCCGACTCCCCCTGGCTGTCCCCTCCTGTCAGGGAGTTGTGCAGAGCCAGAAGGTCCCCCCTGAGCCTCCTTTTCTCCAGGCTGAGTCCCTTTCCCAGCTCCCTCAGCCATTCCTCATCTAACTAGTGCTCCAAACCCTTCCCTAGCTTGGAAGATACTGTTTTCTTCAGTATTGTTGAAGTTGGTTGAAGTGTTTTATTTGGATTCTTTCTTGTCCCCAAACATGGAGGTTCTGTGCAATCAGTTGCTGTGGTCATTGTTGCTTTTTAACTTTTTAAAGGGGTGTTGGGCTACTCACTGCATTTATGGAACTGAGTGGCAGAAATCCAGGAACTGCAACATTTTATTAACCACAGGATCAGAGAATGGCAAAGCTTGGAAAAACCCTCTAAGATCATGGAGTCCAACAGTTCCTCCAGCACTGCCAAGGCCACCACTGACCCATGTCCCCAAGTGCCACATCCTCACAGCTTTTAAGTAGCACCAGGGATGGTGACTCCTGTTGTCCTGGGCAGCCCCTTTCAAAGCTTGAATACCCTTTTGTGATGAAATAGTTCCTAGTCTAAACCTCCCCTGGCACAACTTGAGGCAATTTCCTCTCATACTGTCGCTTGTTACGTGGGAGAAGAGGCTGACCCCCACCTGCCCACATCCTCCTGTCAGGTACTTCAGGCTTCAGAGTTTCCTTTGATCCATATCAATTTTCTTGGATCACCCAAGAAATGGGATACCTGTCCGAGGCTGACTTTCCCTGCCCTTCAAGCATCATCTGCTGGGGTTACCTCAGAAAGTTTCAGGTTTTTGGAGCTTGGGTACCTTTGGCTTTTTAATAAAAGACAAAGTTCATAATAGAAATGCAACTTAAAGGCCTGACAAACCAAGGCTGGTTTTACTGAAAGTGATGTTACTGAATTTCAGAAAAGCTTCCTCACAGGAGCAGGGAATGACCATGAAAATTCACCATCCCAGACATAAAATTTGCTCCCACATCCTTTTGCCCATGAATCTCATGATAACACAGAAATTATTTGCCCATTAATGGGTATCTATTACTCTTCCTAATCATGGGAATAGAATTAGAAAAAGGAATTCCTGTTTTAAATGTGGCTGTTTACCCAGTTCTGTGGTGTAGCCGTTATTTTCCTCTATGCACTTTCCCATTCAGCCACAGCAGTGAAGTGTCAGATACATCTGAAACTCTGGATTCAGTCAGCAAAGTCAGCTTTTGTCAGTTTATGATCTCACAGTCTTTTTTCCCCCCCACAGGAGTTCTGTTACCTGATAAAGTTGTCTCTCTTTGGGTCAAACCAGTGGGATTATCTAAATGAGGCTGTTTGCTCCGCCGTCCTTCCCGACCCGTCTCTGCTCTGCCTTTGATGAGGGCCCTTCCTGGGGTGTCCTGCACTTGTTCCGCCGTGCCTTTGGTGAATTAAAGAAGTAACTGCGTGTCCTGAACGGTTCAGGGCTCGGGGTGACAGGGATAACCAGCTTTTGTGCACAGCTCCCTGTGATCCGTAATAACTGCTGGAATGAAAGGAAGGAACCACAAAGCAGCAGCAATGTTTGGTGATTTTAAAGTAGTTCTGATTTAAGCGTAAAATACCTTTTTCTTTCTTTCTTTCTTTCTTTCTTTGAACTTTATCAGTCACTGAAAACAGTTGACAATGCTTGAAAGAGTCTTTCTGGCAGTATAGGAAAGTACCTTCAGAGATCTCAGGCCAAAGCCCCGTGCAGCTCATTATCTTCTTTCTGATGGCGAGCAGAAAAGAGCGCAGCTGGCCCAGGAAAAGGGATTGGATCTGGGCAGGTACATCCTGATCTTCCTCCAGGTTTTCATGCCATAATCTGGCATTTGTGGCTTTGAAAGTTCCTGAGCAGGAGGTGGTGTGTGTTTAATAGCCCACGATGGATGCTTTAGGCCTTTGGAGCTTGGCAAAATTTTCTTTAGGTTTGGTTTTTTTTTTTAATTTTTCTTTGCTTGGTGTCTCCTTGCTCTTTTCATTAGGAAGAGTCCCATATATGGATCTTCTAGTGGGAGGTCCCCTACTTATGGCAGGGGGTTGGATCTCAATGATTTTCAAGGAGCCTTTGAACCCAAACCATTCTGTGATCCTGTGAATTCTGAGGGCTTGAAATTGTTTTCCTGCAAATACTGAGAGTGGGACAATTACAGTTGTTTTATTTGGGGCTTTTTGGGGGGGATTTGGTTTGCTTTCATGCAGATTCCTCTGTGGAACAGGAATTACTTGAGTTTTCCACTTCGTAAGTTACCCTCAACAGCTGAAACCAGCGGGGTGAGTTTCTCCCCCTTGCAGAGGAAGAAAATACCTGTCCAACAAAAGCCTTTCCATAGATTAATTGTGGACACTCTTTATTTTTTAGTGAAGCAAGGTACTGAGAATTCCCAAGTCAGTTTTCCAGCTTCAGTGTGGTGTCAGTGTTGACAGTTGGATTCAATGATATTTTTATTGGGTAATTATGTTTTGTGTGTATTGGACTTCAGAAATATGTATAGAGAAAATACTCTTGTGCTGTCAGAATTTTTAATGTGAATGTGTTATTTACTCTGCCATCAAAGGGTGTTATAGTGAGAAGGATTTTATTGAATCATAGAATCCTGGGATGGTTTGGGTTGGAAGGGACCTTAAAGCTCCCCTAGTTCCAGCCCCCTGCTATAGGCAGGGACACCTTTATAGAACGTAAAATTTAATTTTAAAAATGCTTGTGCGCTCTATAGCTGGTGCACAGAGAGCTGAGCTGTGAAGAGGAGGGAGACCCAAGGAAAACAGGACCCCTTTGGAACAAATCCTGTCTCCCACATGGGATGCTCATGCTGATGAACAGATGATTTTACACCACAGCTTCAGCAGCAAAGCTCCTCTCTGAGATGAGTCATTAGTTGTGGTTTCTCTCCTTTTTCTCATCTTTTACCTCTTGGAGTAACTCCCCGCAGGCTCTGGGGAGAATTGGTCCCTGCAGATTTCTCTGCAGCTGGTTGTGAACCTGAGATGTACAGCGGGATTTGAGGAAAAATCCTGGAAGAGGCCAAGCACTGAGAAGGGAGAGTGGGCGTTGCAAGGAGATAGGATGGCTAAATATTTCCTGAGAGGGTACCAAGGACTGTAATAATGACTGATCTCAGAGGGGATGGTTTGAAAAGAACAGCTCGTGTCTGATTTCAGCCTCTGAATAACGTGGTTTTGGCAGTGCAGGAGCGGCTCAGGGAGAAGGTGGAGAGCTGGTGGATGAATTGAGGAATATCAATGCTTCAATGAGAGGCAGCATGAAGTTTTGTGTGAAGTCCTTCTGAGTTTGTTAGGGCAGGAGACGAAAGGAAAAAGCAGTTGAATTCAGGATCATGGCAGTTTTCTGTGATTCTGCATTGTAGGAAGGAAAATTACAAGCAGCTGCAGCCTGTTCATTTCATGCAGTTAATGGCATTTTCCCATTAAATTAATTTATTATCTCAAATCACAAATGGACCTTTAGTATTGTTCACAGATGTTACCCAGTACATAAAACTTGGATGTCTCTTCAACCATACAACCATGGAATGGTTTAGGTTGGAAGTGACCTTAAAGATCATCTCATTCCAGCCCCTGCCATGGACAGGGACACTTCCACTAGCCCAGATTGATCCAAACCCTGTCCAGCCTGGCCTTGGACACTTCCAGGGATCCAGGGGCAGCCACAGCT
>VYZR01081349.1:0-19306 GCA_013400675.1 Oxylabes madagascariensis
TGGGCACAGAACAAGGACTAAGAGCATCACATCACTCAGAAGTGTTGGGAGCTGTTCAACCATTCCTCCGGTAAATATTATTGTGTTATGTTGTCATCTACCTCCAGTTTACCCTCAGACTACCTTAAATTGCACATAGCTGTTAGCACCTGTTTCTGAAATTGTTCTCTGGCACTGTCTCACAGACACAGTGCTCATTCTTACACTTTATCTTCCTAGTCAGCATAAGCAGGCACTGCCGCTGTTTTGCAAGAAGTAACAGGAAGTGATGTAACCTGGCCGTTTGGGGTGCTAAATGGGAAAAATTCAGCTTCTCATTTTCACTGGCACTCACTGGCACTGGATATTCTCACCTGTGGTTCCCAGTTCCCTTCACTCTACCCAAGGACCAGGGTGCAGCAGCAGCTGTCTGCACGAGGGGCTGACACAGCCGCATGGCCATCAAAGCTCACGGCCCACGGTGCCGGGCAGAGTAAGGTCGGGCCGCCGCTGCAGCGCCGTGTCCCCTGTGGCAGCCGGGGGCACTGGGCTAAAGCCTTTCCCCGTCGAGGAGCCTAGCCGTGCGCCTCCCCGGCTACCCGACCTCTGCCCCTTCCCGCCGGGATGGCCGCAGAGTGAGGAGGTGTCGGTGGCTCTGGGCTGCCGGGCGCTGCCTGGCGGGGCCACAGCAGCCGCAGCCGCTGGCGCTCCGCGCTCTGGAAGNGCAAACAGAAAAAATCCCAGAAACACTAACAGAGTCAGAATATGACCTGACGCCCTGTTGGTTAGGGTGTTGGGAGCAGTCCAGTTAAGTCCTCCTGGAGTGACAGATGTGGTTCTGTTGGAGTAGAGATGATCCTGTAAAAGGGTCCAGTGGTGGTGAGATGGGTCCAGTCTTCTCTTCCTCTGGGAATTCAGTGGAAAAAAGGCTGTCCTGGTGTTCTGAATCCCAGCCTTTTTCCAGGTTGGCTCCTTCCGCTTGGTGCAGCATCTCACAAGGGGATGATATAATTTTACCAGTCATTCGATGAGCCTTAATGGCCCATTAACAGCAGATATCTCGCTGGAGGCAGGATGGGTCATGGAAGAGATAAAGAAACACTGCCCCACCTGATTTTAACAGCTGGCCTATTAACAGAAGGCACCCGCCCCTTCCCCCCTCGCCCCCAGTTATGAGGAATGGATTATGCAAGAGATAAAGAAAAATACCTCCCCATCCGGTTTCAACAGATGGCAAACAGAATACACACTTTTGGTTACATATTGCAACCCAAGACATTTTGTAATCTAAACTTCAGAATAACCAGAGTGCTAAAAAAACCCAGCCCAAAACAAATAATACTGCTGGACATGGAATGTTCTGCAATATTATCAGTATTTACATTTTTGTGTAAGGCCTATATTCTGCACTGAGAGGTGTGGGTCCTTTAGCATGTCAGTAAGGAACACACTGAAGTTTAATTTTAAATATAAAAAATATTTAAAATGCTATTTATTATAACAAAGACTATCAGAAGACAAAAGCACAGATAATCCCATACACCTTTAGGTGCTGTGAGTCCTAAGAGTGTAGTGCATGCACAGCACTCCATGCAGATCTTGTGCATAGCAGAGAATCTCCTTTTTCAGTCAGCTGAACGGTTTTATGGCTTTCTTACAAGAAAACAACCCTGCTCATTTCTATAGTCACGGTGAACATAATGAATTATGAATATTCATGTTGGTCCTGAAAAAACTCTGTTATCATGTCATGTTCTACTGCTAAATGATTCAAAGAAGTTTTGATGACAAATTATGTGTTTGTAGGAGCTGGTGAAACAAAAGATAAAGCGGCAACTGACCAAGCAGCAAAAGTCTGCTCTGAAGCAACGGCTGCAAAAAGGGGAGGCAAATATTTACACCAAACAACGTCGAGAAAATATGCACAACATTAAGTCAAGCTTGGATGCAGTCAGTTTCTGGGAATGATTTATTAAAGTTCCCATGGAACATGGGGAATGTATACAGCTGGAAGGATCATGCTAATTTACCAATAATCCCTTTATGTAAAGGAGCAATCTGTGCTATGCAAACCAGATGTTTTTCTGCGAGTTAATAAACCTCATTCTCATTCCTGTGACTTGGACTGGGAGGTTGTATTTTGTGTTTCTAGTCAAAACTGTTGACTGTAATTTACATTATATCAGTAGTATTGATTAAGATTATGACAGAATTTCCAAGAATGTTTTGTCATAACTGAATTGTGGTGTGTTGTGCAGAGGCACAAAAAGCCTTTTTCTTTTCCTCAGTTGTAGATGCACAGTTATTTGCATAAATGTAAAATGGAAATAGTTTTTGCTAAGTTAGTCAGATGTGACATTACTTTCTTTTAACTTTTCTTTGAAAATTCGGGGACTTGGTCAGATGAAACAAAACTTGATTTCATTGGCTGAAATAATCATTTAGTGCAGGTTGTGAATTACCTGCTGGAGTTTGGAAACATGAATAGGAGAAATCGTTAAAATATTTATTGGCACAAACACATTTTTGAAGTGGTGTTCTACAAGACAATACTGAAGCACAAAAAACCCTACTGCCATTTTATTCTGAAGGTAAGAGTAGCTTACAGTAGATATAAAAAGTTAATAATAAAATAATGGTAAAATTCAACTGACAAAGATCTGTAAAAGTAGTATTCAGCAGCCATTTAGAAATCTTTCAGTATTGTGCTTGTGAGAGTGTTCATCCCTCATACATCACTGTCATTTACACAAAGTGCTACCTCAACATGATTCCGTTAATATTTCTGTTTTAATCATCAGTATTGGCAGAGGTGACCAACAGGAATTTAGTCTCATTTGTGTATCCATTCTGATTAGTTTTGGAGTTGCTTGATTGATGGTTTGTTGGGTCTTTTTAAATATTCAGTGTCTTCACATGACCTGGACAGTACTCAGAAGGCAGGAAACCCCGAAACATTAAAAAACCCTAGAATACAACCCTTAAATTGCACATAGCTGTTAGCACCTGTTTCTGAAATGGTTCTCTGGCACTGTCTCACAGACACAGTGCTCATTCTTACACTTTATCTTCCTAGTCAGCATAAGCAGGCACTGCCGCTGTTTTGCAAGAAGTAACAGGAAGTGATGTAACCTGGCCGTTTGGGGTGCTAAATGGGAAAAATTCAGCTTCTCATTTTCACTGGCACTCACTGGCACTGGATATTCTCACCTGTGGTTCCCAGTTCCCTTCACTCTACCCAAGGACCAGGGTGCAGCAGCAGCTGTCTGCACGAGGGGCTGACACAGCCGCATGGCCATCAAAGCTCACGGCCCACGGTGCCGGGCAGAGTAAGGTCGGGCCGCCGCTGCAGCGCCGTGTCCCCTGTGGCAGCCGGGGGCACTGGGCTAAAGCCTTTCCCCGTCGAGGAGCCTAGCCGTGCGCCTCCCCGGCTACCCGACCTCTGCCCCTTCCCGCCGGGATGGCCGCAGAGTGAGGAGGTGTCGGTGGCTCTGGGCTGCCGGGCGCTGCCTGGCGGGGCCACAGCAGCCGCAGCCGCTGGCGCTCCGCGCTCTGGAAGGAGCGGGCGGCACCTCCGCCGCCGCCGCGCACCGGGAGCCTGGGGCCAGGAGTGCTGCCGATCGACTCCGCAGGTGAGGACAGCAGGACGCGCTCCGCGGGTAGGGACGAGCTGCGCTCGCAGCCTGAAACTCCTTCCCTGTCTCCTTTTCGGACCCCCGGGCATCTCCCCACCCAGAGCCTCTTCCCCGCGGCCACCCGCCCCCTCCCTCACCGGGGGTCTTCGTGCATGCCCTCGGTACATCTTCCCTTCCCCTGCTCCTTTGTATGGCTAAGGAGGGATGTTTGACAAGACGTAACATTGGCAGTGAATACTCTATTTTCTTCCTTTCTCAGAAGTTACAGCTTCAGGCTTGTTTGCTCCATAATCCCTCTCAAAGAGGCAGTGTTCTAGTGATCTCTGCTTCCTGGAGGTTCTAAATGAAGGGAGGGTGAGAAGTTTGTAAATAATAGATAGGCATAGATGACAGATATTTGTCTTTTCATAAAATGGAAAGCAAAGTGCTAGCAGAATTCTAAAATAGCTTTATTTATTATTGTATGATTTAATTGTAATAGATATTTAGATTTAATATTAGATCAATATTAAATACATTCCTAGTGCAGTTATGACTTTTCATGGTCTATTGAAGATGAAAGAAAACCATGATGTTTTTAAGGAAATACCTTCTTCACACCACTGGTTTCAAAAACCAGTTGCTGACCTTTTTTAAATGGCTCTTTATAGGGAAGATTTTTTTGTTATTTAATCACTCCCTTGAATTATCCACTAATATCTTACGAAGGAATCTTTCAGGTGTCTTTTTCTGTGGCCAAAAATCTCTTCAGAGATGGCTTCAGAGGAGCAATTCCTTTCTAAAACCATCCATCTCTCTGCTGTCACAATATGCAGCCCTGTAGCCTGCATTTTTCTTTCTGCACTGCTCTCCCTCCTGAGTAATCCTGTCCTGTTGGGGTGAGATACAGAGGAACCTGCTCCTGTTATCCTCACTATACCTTCAGTGCAGGTGTGTATTTCCAGAGTGTATCATCCTCCAAACTCTGACTCTGTGTTACTCTGAATCTGGAGTTTCCTTCATAGGACAGTATGTGATCTTTTTGTGTGAGCTAGAATTTTGCCTTTCATTGGCTTCAAGTGCCTCCTCTTTGCATCTGAAATATAAAACTTCATTTATTTTGCTAGACATAGACAGATCGAGTTTGTTTCACCCTTCGTGCCTTGTAACATAAATGACAGGAAGAATATAAAAGAATAATCCTGGTTATTTTTTGACTTTGTTTTAGTTAAACTAATGGATCATATTTTAATGTGATTTTTCAATATCATACTATCAGAGCTATTATGTACCTAACTTACACTTAGCAATCTGAAGCCCATAAAGTTTCCTGGCTTCTGAATATTTGTAGGATGCGATATCCACAGTAAATTGAAAGTTTAAGGGAGGTCTCCCAGCTAAATCAAAGACACATGAAAACAACAAAGGTAACAATGGAAGAGATACATACTTTCTAGTATTGAAATTGTATCATCATATCAGAAACTGTAACATGTTTCCATTCTTGAAAAACTGTTGGGTTTTTTTAAATCCTGGCTGATTGAAAGCTGGAGATCATGATCATAAAATTAGTCCTTAGATAGTGCAATTTAGAATTTAATCTTGGATCCATGAAGTGAAGAATTCCTTTCGTTATTTTACTGTTGTGAGCACATAGGACATGCAAACTTAGGCATGAGTGTGAAAAGATGTTCCCTCTCCATGTTAGAGTTGAGGTATATAACACATCATAAGCAGAGTAAAGCTATCTTTTTATCTCCTTTAAAAAACGCACTGTGAGCATGGCATTAATAATAAGTGGATTTTGTTGTTCTTTCTGCCTAGAGAATCATTTAACTTAATTTGTATTAACATATTTTAGTTAATGAAAACTTTTGTAATGTTATTATCATGCAATTATAAAGCAATACAAATGTTTTTTAAACTATAGGTCTTCACACTAGTTAAACAGAAATAACTTTCTTCTGTTTCATTTTCTGAAATAGTAACTTTTAAATGAGTAGTTTTCCTCTGCTATAATTGTCAGGTTTGGTTTTTTTTGGTTTTTTTTTTTTTTTTTAATGGCATTGCACTCCAAAGGTGTAATTTTATTCTTTGATAGTGTTATGCTTTTGCAATACCCTTCTGGCTGCATTGCCAGTCCTCTACCTGAAGTTACTCTGCTCATTGTCTAAATCAAACCTATGAGGATAAAAATTGAAATTAACTGACCCAAAGCCATAGTGACTTGTGATACATGCCTGTTTCTAAAATACAACACAATAACAAGCAATATTTTTTCAGTACTTTCTGTGAAGATTTTGTTGGTACTTTAAAAATACAACTCTGTGATATCTTTCATTCTGTCTCTTCTCATACTTTACACTTCCAGAATTTAAGAAAAGGACAAATATCGGAAGATATATAGAATGTATTGGAAAGGAAAGGGGTGGGAGTTGGGTATAAAAGAAGTAAAAGAAACCTAACGTGGACACTTGTAACAAATCCTGTTTTACTGATATCTCATGGAACAATTTCTATTAATTTCAGCTGGATTAACTAAGGCCCCCCACAGAGAAAAGGAAAAGCTCCTAAATGTATGGGTCATGCTTTTTGCTTCAATATTTTATTTTTAGTAGTAAGTGCAGGATTTTGCTATAGCTGGGTATGAAACTTTTAGAAAAAAATCAATACAGCAGTGTCACATAGTGTCCAAAAACTCTGCAACAGTCAGTTAAAGTAAGAATTTGAGGAGGGAGTTATGCTGAACATACAAATTGGGACTGAGGTACTCACTACTAATCTGCAAGGAAACATAAAATCTTAATATTTTTGTACCAAACTGTTCCTGGTTGAGAAAGGTTGGGTGGAGAGTTCAATTCCAACAAAAGGAGAAAAGGGTGGTTGATCTGTGAGTTGTACATGGACAGAAGCTGCAACAATGCTAGAAGGCATGATTGCACAGAGGGAAACTGGGCAGAACAAAATAAAGGGTTTGTGATGGAGCTTGGATTAATGGAGCTTGTGATTGGGCAGGGCCAGGTGGGGATGCTGTAAAAAATATTTGACAAGTGAGGACTATTAGGAATTCAAGAAATAGTTGTTCTTTTGTCATATTCAATGCCTAAGGATAAGCTAATCCTATACCAGTTCCCACCTGCTTTTACTTCTGTTAAAACAGCCTCACAGCATTTTAAATCACCAGATCTATTTTGGAACAGCACTGAAGATGAAAAGAGGATGGAAAACCAGTACTAGAGTGCAACATTTGAATCTGCAGGCAGTTTTTACAGGTGGCAGCAGTCGTCGGCAATGAAAAGAGAAATCACACTGAAATGGTGGGCATCCAGGAACTGTAAGCAATTCAACAGGAAGGCAGGATCCTACAGAGAGGTATCTTCACAAAAATGACAGTAAAGCCCAGAGAGGTTGTACAGACTCCATTCTTGGAGTGTTCCAACACCAGACAAAGACCTAAGTAACTTGGCCTGTCCTTGTAGCTCATCCTGCTCTACTGAGAAGATTGAAATTAGTGACCTTCTGAGATCTGTCCCAACCTGAATTTTCCTAAGATTCTTCCCATCAAGTTCCAATTTCCAGGTTTCCCTTCCCCAAACTCCTCTCCAAGGCAGAAACCGATGTTACTCACATTGTGCATGATCATATCCCAATCCACCATATAACTCCCTAACAAATTAATTTCACAATTTAGTTTAAATTATGCATGTGGTGTGATACATCTTGAGAAAAGACTTGGAACTATTATTAAAGGACGTTATAACTGCTTACAACATAAAATACAAATACACTGTGTATTCCAGAAAAACACAGTGGTTTGTTTGTTTGTTTGTGTTTTTTATCCATTTCCTTGTCCAAACAGAAATGGACAGTCAGTAAAATTAAGATAGAGATCCTGGACATACAGGATGAGAGCATGGCTACAAGGAAATGTGCTCATCAGACTAAGAGCTTACAGAGGAAGCCAAGACAGAGACATGGATGAGAAGCAGATACAATCTTCAAACTGTAAGAGAAAGAGATGAATACTAACCAAAGACATGCCTAGAACATTTAATGCAATAAAACGATCTCAGGAGAAAGAATTCTAAGAGCACTGCAGAACTACACAAAAAGTATTAAAAAAACCCAATTAATTTGTAGAATTGCAATATCTTTTTGAGGAACCATCAGCACCCTGCCTTCAGGAGAGATTTCATTCCCTTCTCCATCCCCAGATTCAACTGCTGTCTAGAAGGGCTCAAAGACAAGGGAGGCATGGAAAAGGGGAGCTTGCTGTTAAATCCCATTTGTCTCCCTCTCTACACCCTTTCCAATTTTAATGAGAGCACAAAACAGCTTTGAAAAAATGAGCACAATATCCCTTAAATTAACACTCTAAATACAATTGTTTACATTTGTGTAACTTGGAAATAACACAATTTTTCTTCAATGACAAAAATTCTTTGATTCAGTTCTATTAGGAAAAGGTCACCTCTGAAGGCTTACTGTTTATCATTGAGTTTCTCTCACATCTAAGACTGACAGAAAATCTACTTTCATATTCATTTTGCCCTGCTAATAATAAAAAGTATTTTAGAAAAGGTATTTTACAAAAATCAACATCCTTGTGGCAGATTTGTAAAGAGAATAACCGTGTTAAATAACTTCTAAGTTTATTATGGAGGAAGATAGATCAGTTAAGGGATCTAACCTTAATCTGGCTGCTGGCTAAAGCTCCACAGCATTTCCTCAATCAACTGGACTAAGTTTGGGTGAATGGAATGAGGAAAAAGGCACAGACACAACATTTTATCATCAGCATCCACACACTGGTAAAATACATAAAAATTTGAAGGCAGAGTAAGTCCTCAAATTGCACTGTAATGAACAACACATACATTTTCTTCAGTGACACACTGCTCCAGACCAATTCATGACCATGTATATTCCCATAAACACCTCTGATGATCATAACTCTCTCATATAGTAGTGACTTTTAGCAGGTCAGAGCAAGCAGCTCCTCAAGAATAAACACAAGATGTAAGGCTTTAATTTAGAAAACAGTGACAACCAAATAAAAAAAAAACCCTCAAAAACTTTTATTTAAGCAAGAAGGTAAAAGTAAAACCTATTTTACCAAGCAGACTTTGTGCAGGAAGAGTCAAACAGCCAGTGAGAAAAACAGCAGAATTAAGGAGCAAAAATTGAAGGAACTAACAGCCTTCTCCAAACTTGCTTCCACTTTGTGTAAGTAACTGCAAAACCAGCACCCAAAAAAACCCTCAGTAATATGCCAATGACCAATGCAAAGCCATTTGAGTTAATAAAAGTAATTCCCCAACACTCAAAGTGCATGTTAGATATCATGCACCCCTCTCACCTACCTGGTACGCTTGCACAAAAGCACCAGTACCAGCCTACATCAAAAAGAGAACAATTTCAGTATAAACACCTTGGAAGCAAAACCCAGTCTGTGAAACCATCTATCATCAAGGACTTCTGACACTGGTGAAGTGCTGTCCTCTGAATTACATATTGATCTCCTTTGGTTTCATGTCTCTTACCACAAGAGCTACAGCACATGCACTTAGTGGGGACTGTGATGTAAAAATTTAGGAAAGGAAGACTCCCTTGCTTTCCAGATTATCCACAGATGTACTGGGCCCAGAGGTGTCTACTTCCCCTCCTTAGTCTGTCTGAGTGCCTGGGAAACCTTCACAGATAATATTTTAGAGTGAACAGTGCAGCACTCTAAGTCTGCATTAGAACTCTCATGAGCACAGATGCACAAAAGGTGCAGCATTAAGAGTGGGCACATTCCCAGTTTCAGAGGCATAAACAGTGTGGTTTACTGATCATTGTGACAGAATAAGGGTCATAAACTATCCTTGATAAATACACTGCTATGAGGAAGCACAAGCAGTAGAATCCCCTTGGAATAAATGTTACCTGACGGGCACCCCTGTGGAGAAGCAGTGGGGTACAGCTCATCAGCTATCCCAGGATACACAGGACAAGTCTCCTCTGACCCCTCTCCCCTCCTATGTTGTATTTATAGCTTTCTTTGGGGGTGGGTAAAAAACAAAGTTCCAGCTGATGTCATTTCATGATTACGTGGAGATTGAGTGACTTTAGTTCACACATGTGAAGCATGTACAGGTTTTACTTCATTAGCATATGCAGGTGTAAAAAGTTTTATGTATTTTCAGGCCAATGAAACAAAATTCAACTTTTGGTGACTGGTTGGGCCCTTCCTTGGCTTAGCTTCCATTGGCTGCATTGCTGTAAACAGAGCATGGCCACAACACCTCAGTGCTGCTCCATGTGTTGTTTCCTGCCTCTCTCAGGGCAGCACACCAAGCACCCTCGGTGTCCCTGCTCCTGGGGCTGCAGTTTGTTTCTGGTGAACTACTGCCACCACTTCCCTTTGCTCAGACTTGTCTTCTAATATTTCTCCACAAGGACTGAAATAAAATGTTAGCTTATGGCACCTGTAGTCTAAAGCTACAGTAAATGTATGTGAAGACTGCACCACGACCAGATGGCATTGTTGTGTGGGCAGGGACAACAGTCAAAAAGCATCTTCTGTTTGCAGTGGTGAGAGAATACACCTCCACAAGATGTGTATATGCAAAGTGTCTGACCTGGAGAGTTCTTTAAAAATGCACGCTATTGGACAAAAACATAATGCAAAAAAAAAGAAGAGAACTAGTTCTCTTCTGACCAGAAAGGACAGAACAGCCTACAAGCATGCCAGAAGGCACCAAAATTTCACACCACTTTATAAGAGAACAGTCTCCATGCAAAAGAATCACATTAGCAACACACTGGAGGTCTTCAGAAACCTCCGGACACAACCCTGAGTTATGTGCTCTACAGGATTCTGCTTAAAGCAGGGAGGTTGGACTTGACGTCCAGAGATCCCCTCTAACCTCACCCATTCTGTGATTCTGTGATAATAAATAGCAACTCCAAATCCCTTCTCACATTTCCCATTGTATTATTTTCCTGCTGGCTTTCAAACCATGTTGTTGACATTGCTCTCATGCTCACAACCAGATGAGCAAGAGGGGGGAAGACACAGCAAAACACAAAGAGCAACTTTTTTAGGCATCTTCTCAATGTTTATTTGTATTACTTTGCATAATCTCAAGCTCTTTCTGGATGCTGAGATGTTTATTCACTGTGCAAATAGATAAGCTCCTTCTGCAGATATTTCCATGATAAAGCTATTCCCAACTACCCTAAAAAGGAATGACTAAGCTACGCTTGGTACTCAGTTGGACTCACTGATTCCAAGGTCCTCAGCTGAGCAAGAAGTTCAAGGATCTCACAGGGTTTTTTTAACAGCACTACACCTTCAGCTGCACCAGCAAGTCCTCTTCTCCAGGCTAAACCTGTTTCCCAGCTCCCTCAGCCATTCCTGATGCTCCAGCTCCTTCCCCAGCTCCGTTCCCTTAACATTCTCCAGCCCCTCAATGCCTTTCTTGTCATGAGATGCCCAAAACTGCCCCCAGGGTTCGAGTGTGGCCACAGCAGTACCCAGCACAGGGGACAGTCACTGCCCTGGTCCTGGTGCCACACCGGGACCGGCACAACCCAGGGATGCTGCTCCCCACCGTGGCGCCCACCCAGCCCCGGCACCGTGGATCCCCACCCAGCCACATCTCCCCCTCGCAGTTGCTCCTGACGAACACCCGGCCGCGGTCCGTGTCGTAGCTCCGGCCCTGGCCGATGCAGCCGCCGCCCGAGGGCCCGGTCGGCCGCAGCACCGCGGTGCTCAGAGCTCGCTTCAGCGCCTCCTCCGTGGTGGCCGCTGTGAGGGGAGGCACTGGCGGGAAGAGAGTTAAAGGTACGGGGAAAGGCGGGGCGAGAAGGGGCGGGCAGGGGGCAGCCGGGGCGGAGAAAGGGCGTTTGAGGGGGACAGAGGGAGCCTGAAGCGGGGGCGAAGGGCGGTTTAAGCCGGCAAAAGGGCGGCAGAAGCGGCTGAGGCGGCTAAAGGAGCCGGGCCGATGACCGGGGGCGGCGGTCAAAGGGCTCTCTCACTGCTCATATGCCAATTTGCTCGCGCGCTCAGTTTTGTTCTAGTGTTCGTGACAGAATCAATTACAAATTCGGAGAACGCTCTGAGTTGGAAGGGGCCCGCGAGATTCGTCGAGTCCAACTCCTGCCCCTACACAGGACACTCCAACAATCATACCCTGTGCCTGAGAGCGTTGTCCAAATGTGCACCTTGAGCTTTGTCAGGTTGATGCTGTGACCGCTTCCCTGGAGACCCTGTTCCAGTGCACGAACACCCTCTGGGGGAAGAAGCTTTTCCTAATATCCAACTTAAACCCACCCTGACACAATTCACATTCCCTTGGGTCCTGTCACTGGGCATCACAGAGCAGAGTTTGGTGTCTGTCTCTTCCCTCACAAAGTTGAATACAGCAATGAGGTCTCCCCTCAGACTAATTGGGAAAGAGCTCTGAGATCGTCAAGTCCAGCCTGTGACCAGACACCACCTTGTTAACCAGACCATGGCACTGATGTGCCACGTTCCTTAAACACCTCCTGGGACAGTGACTCCAGCACCAACCTGGGCAGCCCCTTCCAGTGTCTAATCACCCGTTGTGNCAGGTTGATGCTGTGACCGCTTCCCTGGAGACCCTGTTCCAGTGCACGAACACCCTCTGGGGGAAGAAGCTTTTCCTAATATCCAACTTAAACCCACCCTGACACAATTCACATTCCCTTGGGTCCTGTCACTGGGCATCACAGAGCAGAGTTTGGTGTCTGTCTCTTCCCTCACAAAGTTGAATACAGCAATGAGGTCTCCCCTCAGACTAATTGGGAAAGAGCTCTGAGATCGTCAAGTCCAGCCTGTGACCAGACACCACCTTGTTAACCAGACCATGGCACTGATGTGCCACGTTCCTTAAACACCTCCTGGGACAGTGACTCCAGCACCAACCTGGGCAGCCCCTTCCAGTGTCTAATCACCCGTTGTGTGAAGAAATTCCTCCTGATGTCCAACCTAAACCTCTGCTGGTGCAGCTTAAGACTGTGCCCTCTCATCCTTGTCCTTTGTTCCCTGGGAGCAGAGCCTGACCCCCACCTTGCTGTACCCTCCTGTCGGGGAGTTGTGGAGAGCCAGAAGGTCCCCCTGAGCCTCCTTTTCTCCAGGTAAGTCCCCCCAGCTCTCTCAGCTGCTCCTCAGCGAACTTGTGCTCCAGCCCTTCATCCATCTGTTGAGTTGGTGCGTTTCTTGGGTTGGTGACCACAAGCTGGTGATCACAATTTCCCCTGCCACAATTACACTTTACCCAGTTTGATGAGTTTGCCTTATTTTGTTCCTCGTCATCTGGCCTAGTCTTGGCTATTTGGCCAAGTGTCCTTGATGTGAAGATGTCAGCATTCTGTTATGTCTGGTTTTAGTTGTTTTATTACCTCAATTTACTTGCTTTTATTATTTTTCTGTAGCTTCTGCAATTGCTGAGACGTTAAACATAATTTATCTATCTGGAAGCCTGACGGTTTATCACTATCAAGTACTTGATTTCTGCCTTGAGATTTAGTTTAATTAGTCTGATCCCAAGGATGGAGCTCCTCCGCTATGGAGACAGGTGGTGAGAGCTGTGGGAGCTCAGTCTGGAGAAGGGAAGGCCCCGGGGAGCCTTTTGAGCCCCTTCCAGAGCCTAGAGGGACTCCAAGAGAGCTGGAAAGAGACTTTGGACTTTTTTGGACTCCCAGTCTGGAGTGTCTGGACAAGGGGTGATGTCTACAGGCTGGAAGGGGACAGGGTTAAATTGGATATTGGGAAGAAATTCTTCCCTGTGAGGGTGGTGACACCCTGGCACAGGGTGCCCAGAAAAGCTGTGGCTGCCTCACCCCTGAAGTGTCCAAGGCCAAGTTGGACAGGCCTTGAAGCAACCTGGGACAGTGGAAGCTGTCCCTGCCCATGGCAGAGGGATGGAATGAGGTGGTGTTTAATCCCCTTTCAACCCAAATTATTCATGGATTCAGTGAAAGCAAAGGTCCACAGAGAGCTCTGCCTGGCACTGCCATTCCTTTTGTCTCCATTGGAAGTTTTCAGGAGTTGCAAATCTTTTCATTTTGTGTTTTAAGAAACAAGTCCCACTCCATCCTTCTGTGGTGGTCTTGGTGAGGATGGAGGAGCAAGACTGGGAAAAGTGATGGGAGCAGTAATTGGCAATAATGATGTGTACCTGAGAAAAGAAAGAAACCATCAATAAAAGGGTTTTTTTAAAGTGCTATGATTCATGGTCTATGCAAATGAACTAACCTTCTGCTTATACTAATTTACTTCCCATTTTATTTTTCACAATATTGCTGAAACTGGCAGAAGTTTTAGATTTTCAAAGTTTATGCTTTCAAAATACAACATAAGATGTTCAAAGCCTATTTTGATTTTTCAGTCAAGTGATTCAGTTAAGCTGTATCCCATCATTGAGCAGAACTGCATGCCAGAAAGACCAAAGGCAGGTTTCCTGCTGATCATGTGGAATGTCTTGAGCTGTGGTCAGTTATCTGCACTGGCTTGATGGTGGAGAGAAAAGAGCAGAGAGATGCTGTTTGATCACTGCTAAATTCCAGCCTGAGGATTTACAGCAGCCAGGATCAAGGATTAGTGAGATCCCATGTGGAGCTCACCTGCCTACAGCACCTGCAGCATCGAAGTGGTGATGGAGTGGAATCCTTCAGGAAGGGCACTGGATTTCCAGCACCTTCTGAAGCAGCATACTCAAATAGGCCAGAACAAATCCCCTCCTGTTCACCAGCACATCTTTCCTGTTTCTCTAGCTGCACATGACAGCAGCAATCTTGCACATTTTGCCTGCCACCCCAGCCAGGATGTCACCAGGGACAATGTTTGTGTGTCTGTGTGAGGAGGTCAGGTCTACAGGGCAGGCAGTAACACCATCACGAGCCCTGCTTCAGTGGGCTCCTAGCATTTGCTGAACAGCAATGTCCACTCCAGGTACACAAGAGAGATGCAGATTGAGTGCTGTTTTGTAGCACACAGGCTGTCATGGACACTCATAAGGCTTCAGAAGCTCTCAGTGGAAGTGGAGCAAAACCTTCTATTAAAGCCCTATCAGGTCCAATGATGAACTGCAGTGCTGGACCTCTGCAGCAGCATGACCTGCAGCTGCAGTATAGGCACAGTCTGTAACCCAGAGGGTGCAGGTGAGTACAGGTCAGTGGTATGAAAGGGGGGTGAAGAAAATAATCCATCAGCTTTGATGGGTCTCAGTGACAAGGACAGGGCTATGAATGGTCACACACATTGAGGCAGCTATGGCAGCACGCTTGTCCCAAGTGGCAGCTCATGTCAGACCTAGGCACGTGGCTTAGATACAGGGCACAGAACTGCCAGAATGGGTCCCAGGATGGAGAGCTCCACAGCATTTTAAGCTGAGCAGCCACACTGTTTATCATGTGGGAGCTCGCCAGTCCAGGGTGCTGCAGCAGGACCTCAGTGAGTTCAACAGCCACTGTGTAAGCCCTGGGCACTTGGGCAGGCACACCCGGGTGAATGCAGCTCTGCATATGGGAGGGCTTCTCTTCCTTTGCCACTGAAAGGTACAGCTGAAAACAACTGCACTAACCCAAGGCACCCAGGGCCAACCTGGTCTCAAGTAGGAAACACAAATGTCCCATCCATGCAATAGAAAGGGATGCACCTTGCCTGCCTTTACACTTCCAGGAATGAATTGCCTTTGAACCCACAAATTAAGGATAAAAAATCACACTGATCCTAGTTACTGAAAGCCTTTTTTCTGGAAGGGAAACATTTTCTGGTTCACAGTGACACACAACAGGGTGATTTGATGCTGGAGATGAAGTCTGCTAGACATACTACCAAAATCATGTCAAAAGCACCAAAATCTTGTAAAAAGCACCAAAATCAAATTTGAAAACATAATGCTTCCCTTTTCCCTTGACAGCATTTTGAAATGACAAATGCAGTGAGACACTCAAAGGTTTGGCTCCATTTTTACCAAATGATCTGTGCTTTCATGGGATAAAGTAAGCAACAATTTACATTAAACCAAAAAGATGCATAAAATGAAAGTTTCTGCTATTTGGTAATCTCAGTAGTTTATCATTGTAGACATGTTATCTTTGTTGTATTTCTGGCACCCAGGGTAAAATCTTTCAATAAGTATTTCATGTAAACAATACCTTCTTTGCCCCTCTCTTTTAAAAAAATACTTGATAGTAGCATATAAATAGATATTAACATGTTTAAGTTATAATCTTGCCCAAAACCTAGATATGTTTCATTTTTGTAAAACATTAATTTCCCCAATATTATTAAAGCTGAGGAAGTATTAGATTGGTAAATGCTCTTATCTTCCACAATGCAAGTAGCATTTTATAGGAAAAACCTACAGCTATAAGCAAATACTTTTAGCCATCACTGCAATGGGGGCTGAAGTTGCAGGGGTGAGTTTCTGCCTCTTTAACCCTCCAAAACAAGATGATTTCTTGTTCTTTTGTAGAAATTTCTAGTCCTTCTCTCACTTAAGGCAAAGAGTTAGCATTAACAAGAAAGAAGAGAAAACAGCCTTGGGCTTATCCTAAAGTATTTCCATTTCCTACAATATTTTTCCTAAAATGTGCACAATGTCACAGAAGTACTGAGTCTCCAGTGTCTATGGATAAATTTATTTCAATGCACAAAACCTAAGCCTTGAAAAAGGAAAAGACCAGACAAAAGCAGCTTCAAATATGATACAAGCAATAACAACAAAAGTAGTTACAATACTGACTTTAACTCAAAATACTTCTTTAATATAAAAGTTTGACACTAATTTTCATAATCTTAAATAATTAAGTTACAATTCAATAATGGCATACATAATCTTACAGATATTAATCCTAAATTTTAAGTACAGAAACTATACTTGATAGACTGGCTGGCTGAAGCAGACAACTGGTACCAGGACCTCAGCTTCCTGATCATCCAGTTCCTGTATTAATCTCTTAATGTGAACAGCTTGTTATGGAGGTACTGTTCTATTCTTCACCTCAGAGTAGCTGTGGCTAAACAATGAAGGAGACATAAAATTAGGGCATGTAAACATTTCTGCAGAGTTTAGAATTTCATGTTCTTTGCTTTAAAATAGCCTTGAGCAAGACTCAGAGTTTACCCCCTCCCAGAGATTGTTTTGTCTTCTGATACTCTAAGACTTTTCTAAGAAGCATCTTCAGGACAAAACCCCTAAGAAGTCAATACAAAGAACATTTCCGCTCTACCAGAAAATGTAAACGTATGTAAAACACTAAAAATACACTCAATTTGACACAAGGTGTTTTCTTCTTTGTGAACCACCATTCTCCTGCTTTGCAAAAACAAATCTCAACCCCCTGTATCACCCAAGATCTGCAGTTAAACCTGTCAATAGGCAGTAAAAAAAGCTCATGCTCGATGACTCTCTTTGGGATGTATCTTGTACTGCTGTGCATCCATAGACAGCTCAACCAGGTGAAATCTGAAGGCTGAACAACTTTTTAGGCTCGGTTTCGCAAAAACCAGAGGCAGCCCATGCAGCATCTGAGAGTATATGCCAATTCCAATATGCCAAAGGTTTCCCTTTGTCTGCTGGAGCCAAGCCTGGGACTCTGCCTTGCACGGCTGCAGACCTGAGAGTGTGGCTATGGCACGGGGCTGGTGATGCAAATAAAGCAAAAAAAGAGTATTGTATGAAGATCCAGTTCTAAAGTTGGGAAGAATGGTGTGATGGCATGTTCCAAGTGGAACTGGTACTCAGGAACACCCACCACTTCAGGGTGCTCAGAGACTGTGAGACCAGCAGAGTTCTTTGCAGAATTTTCTCTTTTCTGCTTTGAAGTAACTGGTCTTAAAATTAATGTTTATGTTAAAAATAGAACCTCCAGGATCCTGTGGATCTTTGGGTGATCAAAGGCTCCAGACCACTGCATCTCTTCTCTTGCCTGCTGCTTGTGTTACACATGTGGCACATTTATCTACACAGTGCACACTAAGGAGCTGACATTGCTATGTGCCAATTGTTAGTTATGCCTGTGCTGTGAACCGAAAGATATGGCTAATTATATTATTTTTTCTTTATAGACTAGTCTAAAAGAAGGAAAAAATGTTCTAGTTAAACTTTAAAAAAATTCTCTTTTAGAAAATCATTAATATCCAGAAACATTTTTTTTTTTCATTTTTTTCACAGTCTGCACTGTCTCACACTTGTGTTTAGGACACCAAAAATCACACTTTGATATTTGTTCATCATCTTTTATGAAGCGACCAAATGCTATCCCTGCATTTCAGCATGAACAGGAGTCACGTCACCAGAGAAGTGACTATTCTATTTCTAGGTCTGCTGAAGAAAGAACAGACCATGACTGAGCATTTTGAGAGGGGATAATAAAGAAGGTTCTGATTGCTAAATGTGCAAGTGCTCAGCTGGCCTTGGTGCCACTGGAGTCCCTGGGAAATGCAGTTCTATAACCACAAAAATGAAGGACAAGCCCAGCTGGCAGCAATCTCTAAATGTTTTGGTTCAACACCACACAAAGCAGGACTGACTTTAAAGTTAGATCCAGCTTCAAGGTTATTCTGTGTGGCTCAGGGTCCTGTTTCAGGGAAGCACTAAATAAATCCATGTCTGGAGTTTCAGTGAAAAGATTATTGCTATGCTGAATTAAAATCAGGAGTTTTGGATGGATGGGAAACAAATGTCAGTGCCAGACACTGTTTAGATTGTAGAAAGAAATCTTAAGTCATACGGAAAAATGGAATTTTCATGAAACTATTCGTAGTGCTGATCCTATCCATAGATTTGCTCTGTGCTGATGTCATGTTTGTGGAGAGAAGCATGTGAAATACAGTGAGTGTAAACGCCATAGTATCATTAATACAATCNTTATATTATTTTTTCTTTATAGACTAGTCTAAAAGAAGGAAAAAATGTTCTAGTTAAACTTTAAAAAAATTCTCTTTTAGAAAATCATTAATATCCAGAAACATTTTTTTTTTTCATTTTTTTCACAGTCTGCACTGTCTCACACTTGTGTTTAGGACANATTAAAAAGAAACAGGAGTATATATTTGCAGTTTAAACAGTGACTCATTGAATGGCACCGGGCTGATTTATTTACCCATGTGTCAACCCATCTACATCTGTCTCAGTATACTTTGCTGTATGAAATCTCAAAATTGCACGAAAAAAAGATGAAAGAGATGGCATACTGCACATGACAAATTATGCTGTACATTCCAGATAAATTTCCTAATGACAATCAGTAAATAGATAATTAGGCTTCATGCATAATCTGAATGACTCAAGCTCTTAAAGTCTATAAGGGTTTTGTCATTGTAGCATATGAACAGTCCTGTACAAGAGTCCAGGAATGAGTGAAACATGGACTCCTACAAACCCTCAAATCTGCTACAGTATTCTACATTTCCTAAGAGGTTTGATATTTTAGAGCTACAGAAAAATAATACTGGGCGACTTTCCAGGTCCTTCATTTCATCTAACAGGCTGCATATGATTTTCTGCATGTTCAGAGTTGAATTATTTAGTGCTCAATATTTTTGTGCTTTTATAGTGTTGTTATTTCAACTTTTTCCCTCCTGTTTCAGAAGATAGATGCTATTATTAAGAATTATCAAAGCAGAATTTAAAACAAAGAAACATAACTAGGTAGAAACTGTCTAATGCAAATGCAGGAGTATTTTCCAATTC
>VYZR01081349.1:19342-36297 GCA_013400675.1 Oxylabes madagascariensis
ATTCAGTTCTTGCATTCAGTATCTTTTATTGCCTTCATGTTGGCTTTCCTCAGAAGACATCTTTCTGACTTTTCAGCACATGCAAGATACACCTGTACAGAACCACAGAATCACAGGGTCACCAAATGCTTGAGGGACCTCTTGAGATAGTACAGCTTCTCCGAGAAGTGGTTCAGGTCATCCTCATGGCCCTTCACTGGACTCACTTGGCAGGCTGAGCTCTCTCTCCTAAGGAGAATTCATCAGCTTGGCGTGGAGAGGAAGGATCCCCTCCCTCGACTGCTGCCAATGCTCTGCCAGTCCAGGAGGCTGTTGGCCTCCCTTGAAAAGTTTTCTCCAGCAAGCTGGTCTCTAGCCTGTCCTAGCATATGGATGGGGCCATTCCTTCCCATGTGCAGGACAGTGCTTCTTCTTGTGGAACTTTATGAGGTTCCTGCCAGCCCTCTTCTCCAGCTGCTGAGGTCTCTCTGGACAGCAGAACAAATCTCTGGTCTACAGAACAATCCTTTCCATTTTCTCTCACCTGCAAACTTGCTGAAGGTGCTCTCTATCCCAGCATCCAGGTCATTCATGAGAACATTATATGATGTTTTGGCTGCAAGTATTGACCAACTGGGCACTTTATAAGAAATGGTGAATAGGAAAACTTCTTGCATATATGATTTTCCTTTTTTTTTTTTTTCCTTTTTTTTTAAGGATTAGTAGATGGTTTAAATTTTTTTCCCCTGAGGAACAGTGAAAATTATTCATAAAGAAATCATGCTAAAAAGCACAAGGAAAACCACTGCAAAATAGTGAAGCACAGAAGCAAGAGTTCCTGAGATGGAACCACTGGCAATACTTATAAAACCTGTCATGAGAATTTTCTTTGTTACATTTAGGAACAGAATGTGATATTTGCTATTGGCCACCTTCTCTGAATTGCCTCAAGTCAAGAAAGAATCCTCAAACTTGTCTAATAAAACAGATTGATTGTCATTATCTTTTTAAAAAACCTGAGCTAATTGTAGCTTTTAGGAGTCTGGAAAAGAAATGGGAAGGAGTTTACAGTTACTTAAAGAGAAAAGAGAGGAAATCTATGTTTGAGCATCTGGTGATTTTCCCAAACTCAACTCCCAAACCTTTTTACTGGGCAAGCAAAGCAGAACAGTCACACAGTCCCAGAAATGGGCAAGAAGTGTTCTTATGCCATCACCATTGCTCCAGCAGGGCAGTAGAGACAACAAACTCTAACTTCAAAACCAAATGGGAAAATTGGCCTGAAATGCCTGGATGTGATGGCCTCTCCCAGGGAAGCAGATGAGAAGGCCCGTGAATAGAGACCAGGGGCTGTCACCCGAGCAGATGTTAATGGACAGAGCCAGTGCCCACCTGCCCCCACAGCAGTCCCAGCTTGCACCATCCATCCTCCAAGCTAACAGAGTATGCTCTTCTAAACGTGAAAAGGAGTGGTTGAAGTGCTAATGACTCAAATGGTGACAGTGGCCTGGGGCAAGAAGGGATGATGGGACAGTAGGGCCAACAATGGTGATGGTTCCTGGGCTCTCTGGAGTCATGGGCAAAGGGCCCTTCTACCTGTTTTGGAAGGCAGAAATTCCAGCTCCTTCCTGTGTCTGTGGGACCAGGTTCCATTGCTGGTGGGTTTGAGGAGCACCAACACACTGGCTTCCAGAAACATTCAGGCTTGGGAGTGGAGAGGGACCTGCACTGTGGGCAAGTGCCAGTGGGAGTGGATGGCGCTGGAGCAAGATATTCCTTTCTGCTTCTCCCTGAAGTAGGGACACAAGCCACAGGAGTGGCTTCATGTTGGCTTTCCACAGAAATGGATGGTAATGGGAAGGTAAACAGGTAATGACATGTTTCAGGAGTGGGAGACTCTCACCCAGAGCTCGCCACTGACCACCCACATCCTCCTAATCCCATCACTGAACATGAAAAGGCAGTGAGTGGCAGCTGCAGACAGTCCATGTTGACAGCTCCCACCACACTCCTGCTCACAGGAGACCTTGNCATTAGGGAGCTATCCCACGCGCTGCTCGACCGTAATAAAACATACACTTTCTAACTTTAAATTGTTAGAGAGTTTTTTTGTCCGTCTCAGATGGATATCGATATTAGATCAATATTCATATTTTAATAATTCACTGGCACTGTGCATCTGCAGGGGAGAACATCGTGTCTCACATCCTGATGACATCACAAGAGGCAGATTCTGACCTCACCAGAGGATGGATTCTGACATCATGTATCTCACTGCTCATATTTGGACACCAGCAGAGCCTGGGCCAATCAGGTTCAAACCTTGACTCCTGCCAAGCATTTCTGCAAGTGACAGCAGCTCATGGTCCTCACCTCTCTGCAGCCCTCTGCAGAGCACAGAAATGACCACAGGGACAGAGTGGAGCTGCCCCATCTACCAGGATGCTTAGAATGACATGGCTTCTGCTTTGCCCTGTGGCCACCAGTTCTGTTTGGGCTGCATGCTGCAGTGGACAAAGAAAAATCCAGTGTGCCCACTCCGCAGCAGACCAGTAGAGACTGTCAGGTTTCCTGGCCATGAAGAAGATGTCTATATAGACATGGTCATCAGAACCCTCAAAGAGTCACCAGAGAACAACAGCCAGGCAGGGGGAGCTCCCATCCTCTTGGATGGAAACAGCCCCAGTTGTGCAGCAGCAACACCTCTGTCTTCTCCACAGGGAACACTGTCCCCAGCTGAACAGGGGACTGCATGGCCAGAGCCTGTGGGTGGCCTCCTGCTCAAGGAGTGGGCAAAACTCTTCCGACAACAGCAGCATCTCCTGGACCCTGTGCAGCCATGTCTGTGTGTAAGAGATGGTCCGAAGATCCCTCATCTGCCTCACGACCATTGTCAAGGACAGAGACTGAAGCCCCCCCAAGGACTGAGACTGAGACCCTTAAAACTCCAACACAGGGGTGTTAGCCTGGCTGANCTGTGTCAGAGGCTGGAGAGAACATACTGGGGCTGATGGTGGCTGGTTGAGGACATAGAGAGCTGCATCCTGTACAACCTCTGCATCTATGGTCCAGATGTGGAGATGCTGGTCCAGGTGCTGCAGGCTCTCCTCAGTGAGCATACAGTGCCACTGATCTACAGCATCAGCAGTGTCATTGTGGGCCAGTGCAGTGAGGAGGCCCAGAGGCTGCTGTGCTCTGGTCTTGTCAGGGATGAGAACAACAGCCCTATGGCCAGCTCCAGCTCCAGCTCCAGCTTCAGGAGCCCCAGCAGCTGCAGAAGATCCAGATCCAGGTCCAGCCACTCTTGGCCCAGTAGCTCCTGGGAGGGGACCTCCACCAGCAGCCCTGCAGCCTCCAAGGTGGAGAAAAAAGCTGCTACATCAGCATCCACCTCCACTGGGTGCCCCAGCTTCTCCTCACCTGCACCCAACCTCTTGGAGTGGGACCAGAGCCAGGAGAGACTGCAGCAGCCAGTGATGGTAGGTCCCTTTGCCCAGAGCTGCAGCCACAGCCTCTCTGCTCCCAGCCAGGACAGGAACCTCTTGCCCAAGGAGTCTGCAGTACACCCCAAAGAATAGGGTCCCAGCTCCCAGGATACTCCTCCCAAGAAGAGGCCACTCTGACAGCAGGGCTCCTGAAACACTTTAGTCAGGAAATACTAGAAGGAAATAAATTGTTGTTTCACTCACACAGTCTCTGAGATTCTCTTCTTATTAATGCCTTTACCCTTCCCCTTGTGCCTCATTGTTGGTGGCACCCGCATGCTGAGGGGTACAAGCATAGGCCCTGGAGCTTCCTCCCACAGAAAACCCTGCTGCAGCCACACACCCACAGTGCAGCAGATGACAAAGGTGGAGTGGGCAGGAGGGGAAATTATCTTGTCACAGGTACATTGAGGATCCAACTGAGCATCACCCCTGGCTTCTGCTAGCAGCTCCCTGTTGCCCCACTTGGTCCCAGTGCCTGAGGATCATTCTGAGCTCTGCCCATGCAAAAAAAGTATCCCCGGAACCCTGGGCACCACTCAAGGGTGTCAGCATGGGGATCATGAGGAGGTGTCCCCTGACACCAGGTGTGCCTGAGGGGCCTTGCAGGGGCTTCTTCTCACAGCTGGGCACGGTGACCTACCAGCCTATGGCTGGAGGGGAACCTTCTCACCCAGGGCTGGCCACCTCCATCCAAGTACTCCAAATCCTGGCATTGCACAGGGAAAGGCAGTGAAGGAGGAAGAAATCATCCAGCCACAGGCAGGCCATGCTGACTGCTCCCACCACATCCTGCTCATGAGACACCTCAGCAATGTGTCAGGAGCAGGGACAAGAAATACAGCCATGGATGCATGACGCAGGTGACCAAGGAAGAGCAACATGAAAATGTAGAAGTTCAAACCAAGAAACTATTTTCTTTGCTGGCACTGTGAACATGTAGTGTGATGGTGTGTGGTTTCTAGATGGGTATTTTATTGTTGTTTCTATAATGGTTCATTCCTGTTTTCTCCCAGGTTGTTTGGCATCTCCCGAGTTGTCATCTCCCTCTCCCCATTGCCCATCATACCCCAAACCTGCCTACCCAGATGTCAATCCTCCCCAAACCCTGCCCCTTGTTCTAGAATGTCCCATGTCAATCCTCCTTTGAACCAAACCCCTGCCCAAATGCCTCCCTGACCCTGCCTCCTAATCTTGTCAATCCATAGTTGACCCTGCCTTCAAGTCCAGATGTTTCTGTGCTCCTCCACACCCTGTTGGTCTCCTTAAGTTATGTCCTCTCCTCGCGCCCCCCCATTGGGCAGTGTTGTAAGTCCTTCCTTGAGCTCCTCCCCTGTTTATGCCTGATTGGTTTCTGTATTGTACCCACCCCGTGTTCCACCCCCACTTAAAAGATGAGAGCAAAGCTCTGTACCTGTGTTCTGTCTCTGACCCTTCCTCGGAAATAAACCTTCCTTGGGAAACATACAGAAGATCCCTTTCTTGTCTCTTACCCCGATCCTCAGTGCATTCCATCCAAGGTGTCCAACAGAGCAGCATTGCTGTTGCAGGGGAGAGCGGCAGCCCTGCTCTACTGCTACCCACACCAGTGGTCAGGGAGTGGCCATTCTTGGCACGGTCCAGGAAGGGCCTAGTCGGAGTTTGCCCAGGCACTGTGTCACTGTAGTGGGGAACATCCCATTGTGACATCACCTGGCTGTGGAGGACGGCATCCCAAGTGGCAGATTGTGACAACACATCCATTGCTGATTTTATTTGGGCACCAGCAGTAACTGGGCCAATCCAGACAAAGACTTGACTCCTGCTGAGGAAGACTTGGGGGTCTGCAGAGTCAAACCAGGCTTTTCCCAGCACTGGTGGTGTGTCGGGGGCTGCCATCAATAGCTCTCAGTGCCCATCCTTTAGCCATCACTCCTGTTTCTCTGTCCTGCCTGGTTGGGGCAGCCAGGCACTGCTGGTGCAGCACTGAGGGCGAGCTGTGCAGGAAAATAACCCTGCAAGGTGGCCATGGGGTGAGTGATGGGACTTAGGGAGGTGGGAGAGTGTTATTCTTCAGGGACCTGGCCATTCCTTTGTCGTCTCCCTGGGACAGTCAGTGACTACAGCTTCTCTTGCAGCGTGTGATGCCAATGGAGGGGAGCAGCTCATGATCCTCAGCTCTCCCCAAAAATGCTGCCAAGCATAAAAACGGCCAGAGAAAATTACAGCAGCTGCCATATCTGCCAGGACTCTCCAAAGGATGTGGTTTCTGCTCTGCCCTGTCACCACCGGTTCTGCCTGGGCTGCATCCTGCGGTGGACACAGACAAATTCATTATGCCCACTCTGCAGGACACGATAGGGGCTATCAGGTTTTCTGGGTGAGGTGAACAGGACTATCTGCTGTTTGCTGTCATCTCCCCCAAAGAGTTACCAGTTACCACACAGTGGCAGCTCCCACCGTTCTGGATGAAAACAGCACCCATGGCCCTCTGGTGTCCCCTGCACCTTCTCCACAGGGAACACTGAGCAGGGGGCTGCAGGAGCTGAGCAGGGTGCTGCAGGACCAGAGTCTGTGGGTGGCCTCTTGCCTGAGATATGGGTAGAACTGTTCCAACAATGACACCGCCTCCTCAATCCTGTGCGGCCCTGGCTGTTTGAGAGGCTGGAGGCAGTATTCCAGGACCAGTGGTGGTTGGTACAAGTTACACAGAGCAGCATCCTGCATGATCTGAATGTGGAGACCTTGGTCCAGACACTGCAGAACTTGGGGAACACAGCATGGCTGGTCCAAGGCCTCATCACTGTCATTGTGGCCCAGTGCAGTGAGGAAGCCCAGAGGCTGCTGCTTTTCTGCATTGGCAGGGAGGAGATTGACAGCCTTGTGACCAGTGTCAGCTCCACCTCCAGCTCCATGTCCAGCAGCTCCAGGTCCAGCAGCTCCCAGGAGAGGATTTCTGCCAGCATCCCAGCAGGATTAAACATAGAAGAGGAAGCAGGAACATCAGAGTCTGCCCTCCAAGGGGGTCCCAGGCACCTCTCACTTGTGCCCATTCCTGCAGAGTAGGATAGCCCCGAAGGAGCCAGAGCAGCCAGTGGTGGCAGGTCCATCTGCCCAGGGCAGCATCTGCAGCCAGGTACAGGGCTGAGACCAGTCTCACAAGGAGCCTTGGAGTGCCCAAAAGAGGAAAGCCCCCAGGATTCTCCCCGACTCAGCAAGAGGCCAAGGCAGGTGCCTGTGCAACCCTGCAGCCCTGAGGGGCTCTCGTGAGAGGAAGTGATGAAACCTGGACCAAGCAAGCTTGTGGCAACTTTGGGAAACAACTGCAACTTCCCAGGTCTTGCTTCCATACGGAGCGTGGTGAAGTCCCTGTTGGGGCAATGCTCTGGTGCCAGGGTTCTGAGATTCCTCAGTAACTGAGAGAACTTGACACACTGAAATGTGAGTACATTTGAAAATGTAATCCCAGATACAGCAGTGGTGCTGCAATGGAGTTAAGCTAAATAAATTGACCTTTTATACTCTTATACAGCAGCTGATAGTTTTGTTACATTACACTGTAATTATTGAACTGCAAGGAGTTCACTCAGATGGAATATTGGACAAGGAGCACGTGGAAAACTTGCTTTCCTAAGTGAATGCTTTCTTTGTCTAGCTTGCTGAAAAGCAATTGCTGTAATTGAACTGAAAGCCTGCTTGGTAAAGTGTATTACAAAGCATAGATTTAATAAAGTTATATATAAAGCAAAATATGAATATTGACAAGGTGTCTATATGTTCTCTAAAGGTTCTATGGTTGGGAAAAATTCTTCTGATCTTTTTTCAGTCCCACAATTACAAAGAATGCTATAAAGCAAATGACAACTGAATATTTTCAGGTCATGCCAAAAAAATTAAGCAAAATAGCAGAATCAGTTACACTTGAGCTGCATTTTTAAAGCAGGTGGTTTGCTTTAATACTTAAGCTAGAGAAGAGAAATGAGACGATCTGTTGAAAAAAAAATAATAGAACTGTGTAAATGCATTCTGCTCCTTCCCCAAATGAATATACTTAAATTCAAAATATTATTGAAGATTGAAGCCAAAATTTCAAGCAATTTTATTTCTATCAACCGTGTTAAAACATTAATAAGAGCATTATTCACCTGGATTAACAAGTGTCTGAATGAAGTGTAAAATTTGCACATTGTGATACCACAAGTATCACAAAGTGTTACTTCCTTCAATAAGTCAGATTTTTCAGAGAATTCAACACAAGTTGAATTATGTTTGAGTCTGGGGTTTTTTTGCTCACTAAAAAAAAGCCCAAAAGAGCTCACATCTTTGCTTACTCAGTTCAAGGCAAACAGACTCTGATGGGTCACTCGATTACTACCAAAGCAAAGTCAGAGATTTTGGATTCTGAGCACTTCCAAAAAGATTGTTGCATCGTGTGGCAACAGAGTTCATTTTGTCCAGGGAGGTACAGCCACCAGCAGGGAAACAGACGAGACAAGTCTCTTACTTTGTTAAGCTCGAGAATCCATTTTTATTTCCCCCAGAGCTGGGGAAGGAGAAGAAGATGAAGGAAACGCAGGGGCAGGGTTGTAGGGTTTTATAGGGTGTCTAGGGGCGAGGTTTTAGGGTTGGGGTCAAAGAAGGAGTTAACAAGGGTAAGATCAAATTCCAGTGACCTTAAAATGGGAGTACTCTCAAAAGATGTCCTTGATTTTCAGACTTACCACAGAAAAAATATCATCAAAACAAAAATGAAATCAGTTGAATTTGGACACTGCTTTGCTCTCCATTAAATAACAAACCTAAACCTCCATTAAACCTCTATCCTTCTTATTAACACAAACACAGAAACACTGACAGCCATGGTTTGCAAAACAAAAGAAAACTGTCAGTACCTGTCACCTTTATCATGATGAGAGCAGTCAGTGCTGGCAGTGCTGCTCTGCGTTTAAATCTCCAGCCATCGCCTTGACTTGCTGCACTCAGATTCTACATCTCAGCCACCTAGGCAAGGCACTCCTGTCCCTCTCTCTGAGCTGTGAGTTCTTTTAACACATGGGCCTGACCTTCATAGCTTTCTTGGAGCTGAAGGTATAACAGAGTTACGGGCAAAATGCAACTCTTTTGATGTTTTTTTTGACTCCTTGCATTTCCCTCATCTCCCCCATTCTCAGTGAACAAAGCTCAGATCTCTCTAAGGCTGAATGTGGGGAAGCAGAGTAATTTCTGCAAAGTCTGATCCCAACAAGACAATTATCTACTGGGTATGTGAGGAAAGTTCTTCTCCTGTCATTCTTCAGGTAGTGAGAAACAACTACTACTTCCAGCAAGAGGTTTATCATGAACAAATGCTTCTTTTAAAAATGTCTTATAGAGTATGAGTTATGTGTGTGTGTTTGTGCACACGTGTGTGCTGGGGCAGGGCTGGGAGCTGTACAAGGAAAACTTCTGTACATTTTCCATACAAATAAACTTTTATAAAGGCACAAACTTACACAAATACAGTACTGGCAAAATTGCCACAGGGTGATTAGGTGGTTTAGTTCCTCTCTGAGTCAAGTTATTACCACAAAGTGGTAAAATAAAAGTCCTTAACACCAATGTAGCATTAAGAAGCAGGCATTCTTTATTCAGCCAGATGCACAAGGGGATATCTCCTCTGAAATATCACACATGCTGATTATAGAAAAACTTGTTTATATATCATATTTTACATACATTTTCATTGATATTCCTGAAATAAACGTATATCTCATAATCATTTTCCCCAAATCATTCATGTGATTCCTCCACTGTGCACATGTGATCTTCTGTCCCAGGGATCTCTCTGTTGGTCCCTGTTGGTCAGTGACCCCCAAGTCATAATTGATCACCCAAAGAACTGGTGCTTCTTTCCAAATTAGCAGAGAAGTTGGCATAACTAGGCTGGTTACTCTCCTGTTCTTCTTGGTTAATGTTCAACATGATCCTAGAATAAGCATTGTGCGGTTCCATTGGCCAGTGATTTTTGAAGAATAAGCATTATATCAGCCCACCAGCTCTGCAAACAGCTCTTCATCTGGTAGAAATGTTGATCCTGTGGTGATACCTCTTGATAGAAAATATTAGTCTATTTTTTTTGTAATGCTGCAATTCAGACAGAGTGTTGGTTTGGTTTGGAGATTGGTTGGGGTTTTGTTGGTTTTGGTTTATTTTTTTATTTTAAGATGGGAGACTAGTGTTCAGCAGGCCAGACATTTTCTGCAACTAACTAGATTCTGGAAGTTCCTGTACAGACCCAGGGAGGCTGTGCATTCTCCTTGCTTTGAATTTTCAAGAGAAACTGGACAAAGCCTGAGCAATCTGCCATGGCCGATGTGGTGTTGAGGAGGAGGTTAGGCTAAAGGCTTCCCGAGGTCCTTTCCCACTTCATTATGTGATTCTAGTGCACGACTTCAGTTTGAGTGTTCCTACCACAGTGGCAGACAGCTAAGTCTGGTATAACAGCAGCCAGTTCCATTCCCCTAGAGTGTCCTTCGGAGTCCTTAACTACCCATGAGAGTAAAGGAGCTCGATGCAGGATGTCAGGCTTGCAGGAGGACGCTCCTCGGCAAGGTCCAGGGCTTGGGGTCAGTAGCATTCCTAAAGTAACATTAGCGGGTCGGATGTTCCCCATTTGTGAAGTTGCTCGTGAATGGAGATCACAGAAGTAACAGTGAAGAGGAGCAAACAACAGGGTTTGTATTCTCAGAACTACAGTGTGTCCCTACCCATATTTCCTATTTGCCCTCATCTATCTCAGGAGTGCCTTCCTTTCAGGACTTTAGTCTCAGGGAATCTCCCTAATAAGACGTTTGTGAACCACAGATGTCAGTCTATAAAGTCCCTTTGTTCTGTGAACCGGGGAAGCGTGCCTACATAGGTCACCTTAATCGGTGTGCTTTTCATTTCAAGGCTCAGCGACTTGCTAATGAGGCTTGCTCTTCCCACTTGTTTTGCTACTGAAGAAACAAAGGGAGCACTTTATTGGGCTTCTTACTTAGGCAAAAGGGATGAAATGGCTATTCTGAAACTCTCCAGTGACGTATATTGGATGTTTGGCTATATTTCTTCCTCAGCGTACACCCAAAAATAAAAACTCCTAGGATCATCAGTCCAATTATATGGGTCAATGGCAAATGTGTTAAATTTCCATTTGCATTTAAATATCCCTATTTCAAATTCACTGTAGTCATTATTTGGCTGGTAGGTGCATTTTAGCGTATAGTCTGTATTTTATCAGCCACCAAAGCAATCATGTAAAATTAGACTTCTCACCTGTCTTAGGGAAAGTAGTCATGAACAATAACCTCCAAGTTCCCATGGAGATACAGCAGATTCAGATAATAGAGCAGAAATGATGGGTAAGAGGAGAATCAGGACAAGACGTACAGCTCATTTTAGTATGTCCGGCCACTGGGATTAATTCAAGCCAGCAAGAAGAACAGTCTAAGTTATTCCCCAAGGAGATGCACCCATGGACTCTTCCCTGCCATCAACAGTGTTCCACAGTTAAGGACATACATGCTGTCTTAGCTTAGATCTTTTATGCTGGGACTGGAGAGCATAATATCGACTCCAACTAGAACAGAATGAATTGTCTCTTTTTTGCCTGAGCTGATCTAGGAGAGGAAATGACTGCTTTCAAATGAAGAGTTCCTCTTCATGCCCTTGTAAATGTACGTGAAAAGCCATTAGTTCCCTATAGAGGGCCTATATATACATGGGACCTATATATGCCTCAATTCTTTGTAGAGAAAAGTAAACACCAGGGGAAAAAAAATCCCACTTTTGTTTCAAAACACCAAGAAACTAAAAGCATTTTATACAACCAAAACATGCTTTGTCTGCCCTATCACTAGAGCAAATATTAAAATGAGCTTCACATTCAAATATGCATTAATCCATATCTGCTGTTGTGCTCATTATCACAATGAGATTTAAACATATATTCAACAATTACAAAGAACCAGAAATGGCAGAAAGAAACTGTGCAAGAGCCTTTGGGGCAGGGGAAGAGGGAGGAGGTTTTTTCTCTTCTTTGAAACGTGGGAAGGAAAACACCCTAAAAATCTTGCAAAGACTATTCTGGAAAAAAGTGTATGAAAATTGATTTTATCTCTATTTAAACACCCCTGTATAAAGAAGAGGAAATATTTGAGGCTCAAGGACTCTCCATTCTTGCAAAAGGAAATAAGGAGCAGACTGTGAAAAGCGCAGCTGTCTCTGACAGAGAACAACGTGCCTGGCCAGCAGGTTTTAAACTCAGAATTCAGGTGGCCAAAGTGAAATTCAGGCTGTTACAAAATGACCTCTGAGGCAAAACATGAATGCAGAAAACCACAATACACCAAGTGAGGGGATGTGCCCTCACTCTCTGACCCTGGCTTATCCCACAAGCTGTAAGAAATCAGCTAGCAGAAAGCTAGGGGCTCTCATTGTTGCCAACACGGCTGCCAGCAAGGACAGAGCCTGCTGCCAGCACTGCCCAGGGCTGTGTGCTGCAAACCCACATGCAAAGCACACATTTCTGGCTGGGAGTCTCACCACCCCCACCCAACCGCTCAGACAATCCATCACAAGGTGGTGCTTTTTGGAGCCCTCTGCTGCTGCCCCGTATGTATGACCCAGGCAAACATTTATGGATCTAGGGTATTTCCAGGATTATATGGCAAAAGTCTGTATAGTAGAAAAATACCAAAAAGTAAGACAACCAGGTAGTGTTTCTATTCCATTGAGAAAATAAAATCCCAAAGTTAAGCACCTGGAATGTACTCCAACACTTCTGTGGCTCACATGCTTAATCCCTCAATCCTTCATTCCTAAGAATGTAGCCTGGGACGCAAAGGCTTTCAGCAGTGGAGAAGATTTGGCTTCTCAAACACAGTCCAGAAGCTGTCAAAGCTGACACTGTTGAACGTGAGGCTGACACTGAACACGTGGAGTGGGTGCTAAGGAAGGACTCCTGCCAGCTCCTGGCACAGGGATGCGCTCCTCCCTCCACAGGCCTGAGCAGAACTGTCTCATCCAGGCTGCAGCTTTGCAGGAACTGCATGGGAACACATATCTCTTCCCACAGAGATGCCCAAGAGCAAGGTGACTGAGCTCTGGAACATGGGGAGCAAGACTGGCCAGTTTGCCCAGCTGAGAATTATCAGATGGAAACTGAACTGCAGGCACCAGGGTGCTGAGAGGACAAGGAAGCTGCAGCTCCAGCCTGTCCCCATACACAGCTCTGGGAGCACCTCCATGTGTGGCAGGGCTCACACAGCAGCAGCAGCTGCAGCCCAGCTCTTGGTTTGCCTTGGCCTTCCAACCCAAAAGAAGTAGAACTTGGACTTGGCTCTGTTGTAGAACTGAGCAATAATTAAGATTGGAAGGCATCTCAGGAGATCTCTCCTTCCGCTTCCTTCCAAAGCAGTCCTTCATGGGATCAGACCAGGTTGCCTGGGACTTCAGGCAGTCAAGACTTGAAATCCTCTATGGTGGCACAATTTCTCCAGGCCTTCACTCCCCCACCTTTTCCCTGGGGGGAAAAAGGTTTTCCTTATCTCCTTCCCAAGCCTCTGGGGTTTCAGATGCTAAGCTCTTGATTGAACAAAGGGTTGTAATCACTTTTTAAAGGATTTTATTTAAGATGATCTCAGGAAGTTGAGAGGGAAAAAGACAGAGGCGGAGAAGGGCAGCTGGATTAGAAACAAATAAAATGGATGTGCATCAATGGGTGCCCTGTGGTGATTCCTGAGCATTTTATGGTAGAAAGGTAAAATATAAAAGTACTAATGCCCTGAACAGGCTAAACAGCATGAAGTAGAGCAGTATGTCTAGGCTGAAACCACAGAAGTAGAGAGGCCATTGGAAGAAATTTAAAAGATGAGTTCCATCTGTGTGTTTCCAGATCACTATAGAAAGCCAATTGAAGTGTTTGCTGTATTTATTGTCTGTATTTATTACACATTAAAACAGGGAGAAGCCCAGCTCTGAAGCTCAAAATACACTGACTGTTCTCCAAACCTGAAATGTTTAATGTGTGATGGACAGGCTACAAAAAGAAGGTTGGAAATATAGAGTGGTTTGTAATTGAGTGCTTCTTGAAGAGCTGAATTTACATTTTGCAAGGCTGATAAAAGTTCATCTGTTATTTCAATGTGAGGCAGTAAAGGTGAAGTGAAAGTTGAAGAACTGATCTTTGAAAATACATGTGAAATTTGGCAAAAAAGGAGCCAGTTGTCAGGAGCATTGTGTTGTGACGCTGTAGTTATGACTGAGAAATCTAAAAAGGAATAAAAAAAAAAGTAGAACAAATGAACAGGCAGAATCCAGAATCGACTCTCTCAAGTACAAGATAAAGAAACACATTCACCATGACAAGAATTGACAGCACAAGGCCCGGCATTAGGATGCATTTGTGTAGTATTTACGAGAACTGGGAATCAGTGGAAGAGAGAGATTTAATCAGAAAGAGCTGATGCAGTCTTTAACAGAAATCATTCTTTCAGAAGGCTGAGTTTTATGACAAACTTGTTCACGCTTATCTTTGCTGCAGTTAGTTAGATATTACAGAGTGGGGATATGGTGGACACTGGGGATATGGTAGAAGGCACTCAGAAAATTCAAAATTATCATAGGCAAGTTTTTTTTAAAAAGAGGGGGTTTTTTGTGTGTTTGTTTGTTTGTTTGGTTTTTAAGGAAATGACATCAGCTTTTTAGCATTTTACAATAACAGAGTTATCTTCTGGTTCATCAACAATTAGCTCACATTTATCCACTTAACTGAATCTTGGGGGTTATAGTTGCCAGTCGGTCACAAGTACTGCACTGAGAACTAAATTTGGATTTTTCCTTTCAGTTTCTGAATACCTGTAGTAATGATAAAAATGTCTGTAGGTACCTAGAGTTTTGCTAGCTGGTTGTTTGTTTGTTTGTTTTTTTTTTAATGCAACCTTTCTATCTCCGAAATCAACACAACAAATAAGCTATTAAACAAAAAGCAGGAAGAATGGTGGACCTTCAGTGTAGTGAATGTGAATGCAGATTTCAAATATGTGATCACTTTAGAAAGTGAATTTTGATGTTAATTGATTGGGGTATGGGGAGCAGAAAAATATAACAGGAAAGACAGTCTTTATGAACCAAATTAAAAATGTGTGAAAAGTTATGAGAGTGGTCACTATTAATTAAGTTTATGGACTAGAAAAACTATGACACAGTGCTGCTGAACCCTCTGAAATGGTGAGTGTAGAGCTGCAATGAGATTCCAGTGGAAAGGAAATGTGGAGTCTCATTTGTAAAGTCCTTCAAGCAAAGACAAAGAAAGCTACAAAGAAAGAAAAAACCTCAAAAGAGAAAGGTTACTAATCTTACAGTGACGGGAGAGAGACTAAAAGATACTTTCCAATCACATTCACTTGCCAATTTAAAATATATTGGAATTAAACCCTTAGGATTTAAAAATGGCAAAATCACACATGCTAGAACTGGTTACAATATAATAATAGATGTCTTTGCTGTGAGTGTATATAACATTTGGAAATTAGCCACCAGGGACTGTGTCAGCAACTGTTTTCCAATGCAAAAAAAACCTGCTCTCCTCAACAGTAGTTGAGAGATTATATCTTTTAAAATGAACATTTAGACATTCAATTTGAAAGAAGAGAAAAATGACTGTTCTGAGGAAAATATTTATGCAAATGTTTATTTTAGACATCTGAAGCAGAACATCAGCAGCTAACAAATCCCAATGAAGATGAAAATCATCTGGAATAAGCCAGTCAAGACATAACCAAATAACCAACCAACCAAAGAACCCACAAACAGACAAACTGAAGACACTGAGATACCTGAAGCTGTTCTCAGGCTCACGCTTCTAAAGCATGAATGCCCCATCCTAAAGTAGGACTTTAAGTCACTTCCACATGTTTCCTGGTATTTTTACTCTCTGCTACTGGGACAAGGTCAGCATAATGCTCTTATGACCTGGCTACACTGCCTGGCCATGAGCCAGAGCTACGAATGCTTCCTGCTTGGAGGGCAGTCATGGACATGATTAAAAAAGAGGGAGGGAGTGAGGCAACCTGTGAGCTGCCGCTGAGATGGCGCTGGCAGCCATGCCAAACTGAAACCTGCCCAGGTCATGCTCCCTGTCCCCTGTCTGCACGCCCTACCAGTTGAGCACCAGGGATAGAGCCCAGTCACCACCTACAGTCCCTCCGTGATTTTGCCAGCAACCTCAGAGCTGCCGAACTCTTATTGCTTATATGGACACTGCCTCTAGCACTGAAGGGGAGCCTTTTGACCCCGGCCCCAGAAAAGATCTGGACTTAATTCCCTTCGGATATGCATAACAATTGGTTACAGATAAAAGAGAAAGCCCTTAAGAACAGAGACTTTCCCTTTATTTTGCTAATCTATGCCACTTTAAGTTTCACCAGAATGGCCAGCTTTTACAGGGCAGCATCTCACAGCATGGGACGGCAACAAGTGCAGACACAAATCCCACAGCCAACACAGCAGCAGACACAGTAACCAGGAGCAACCTTCAGCTGCCAACCAGCCCAGCCCTCACCCACTGGACCGTCTCCAACTTATGTGCAGTCACTCCAAGAACTGCAAGCCTGGACATATCAACCAATAACACACTAACATTGTCTAATTGCTCAGTTTTTTGTCTCCCTACAGGAAATCTATGGACTCTTGGAACCCAGTTACCACGCCTTGCTCATAGGTCTCATTGATACTGGTGCTGAGTGACTATTATCTCAAAAAGCCAATGGCCCAAATATCAGCCATTAATGGCTATGCCTCAGGTACTCTCAGGCATGGGTGAGAATAGTCAAAGCCTGTAGAGCTGACAATGCAAATTGCTACAGTCAAACCTTCTGTGCTGTCTGTCCTCCTGGTTTTGGAGGGGAAGAATCTCTTAACACAGTGGGGTTTTAAAATTCAAATAAATTTTGTATTGNCCAAATATCAGCCATTAATGGCTATGCCTCAGGTACTCTCAGGCATGGGTGAGAATAGTCAAAGCCTGTAGAGCTGACAATGCAAATTGCTACAGTCAAACCTTCTGTGCTGTCTGTCCTCCTGGTTTTGGAGGGGAAGAATCTCTTAACACAGTGGGGTTTTAAAATTCAAATAAATTTTGTATTGGGGTCATTGAAGCGCATGACATTTTAAAACTAACCCAAAAAGCAGAAAAAACAGTTTGAGCAGATTAATGTCTCTTAAGTTCTTAACAGGAAAGGGGGAACCAGCAAGGACACCTCTGCTGAGAAGACTGCAGAAAGCCCTTTTATGTTTTCAATTTTTTGAATTATTCTTTGATAGACCCTTTGCCACAGGGTTACACACAGAATTAATTAATTCCATCCCAATATATGTCTGTCTGGTAATTTGAAGTGTGGTAAACATTTTTAAAAAAACTCCACAAACAAAAACAAAAAAAATTCATGGGTAATTTTTGTTAGTTTAATACTGATTGCAATTTAATTTTCATTT
>VYZR01081350.1:11284-43098 GCA_013400675.1 Oxylabes madagascariensis
GCTGTTGGACCTTCTATTTGCCAGTCAAACCCTGCACCTCTTTGAATTAGCAGGTTGCCAATAGATCCATCCTCGAGAGTTAAGTAGATAAGAGAGTGAACAAAGGTGCTCGATGCATTCTCAAGGTTGTAGCAAGTGTATGAGACCGGTCCCTATACTGTGTTTGGCTTTTTATTTGTTTTTGTATTCTTTTCTTCTTTTATTAAAACCTTTTTGCTTTTTCAAGACATACACGACCATGCCGTCTTGCCAAATTTTTTAAGCCATTTCTCAGAAAGGGCTGGACCCTCAGAGGTATTGAACCCTCAGAGAGCTAATTTAATCTGGCTTATGGAGAAATTCAATACAGATTCAACTCAGGGTACCTGTGAAATCTTTGAGGGCAGCCTCATATGCAACTGTTGTATCTGCTAACACAAGTGTCACAGCTGCAGATGTCGGAACACAGTTTCCCACCTGGGATGAGGGTGCACTTTGAGAAGACAGCTCTAGACACTTAAGGCAAAAAGGTAAAAGAAGAGATACAAAAGACTGTTATGATTACAGCAGGCAAAGAAAAAACCCCAGGAATCTCCTCCCATGATTATTTGAGAAATTATAAAAACTTTTTGATAGAGCTGGGGGAAGATAATGTCTGTGGGCAGGGGAAATACTCCTTCTGGGACACAAGATACATCTGGACAAAATGGAGAGGCTTCACCAGATCTGAAACAGAAGAACAAAGTTCAAGTTCAGTATTGGCTGAGGACCTGACAGGACAAGCAGACTCATGTCCACTAATAGAAAGACTTCAAAAACAAAGCACATGCATATAGTCATATTTCTGGCAAACAAACAAAGCGACCAGCCTTTCAACAGCAGTATCTACTACAGGCTGGGCCATTGGGGAATCTGGTTTCAAATAATTTATTTAAACAAGACAAGATTCTGATCTTGTTAGACTGGTGAAAATCCAAAGTAGTTCCAAAACCTTCTAGCCTGGGGTTCAAAACCTTAATATCGGGGAGGGGGGGAAAAAAGGGAGATCTCCTTTTTCAATAATATTGACATAAAAATTCTGTTTGATCTTTGTGGGATGTGCTTCAAACATTGTTTCATTTTATTAAATAGGAAGGGATTTATTTTTTTCTATTTTTTAAAGGACCATCTTTATTACTTCTTCACATTTGCTGTCTCACTATTCCAAATAACTTGGAGTTTTCTATTTTCTGGTCACACCCTTCTCAATGGATTTATAATAGACTTTATTGTATACGAAGATCAAAGCATTCATCATTAATCTAGCACAATTATCAGATGTGAAAAACAATGTAGAAAAAACAAATATAAAGGTTTTTTAAAAAGCAGGGTGTGTGGGAAAGATGGAGAGCAATTTGGCAGCTTGCAGTGACACAGACTGGCAGCTGCCTTTGCACTAGGGAATACCAGTTACATAAGCACATATTCTTCCAGAAACTCTGAAGATGTCACGAGCAGAACCCCCTCTTGCACCCCTTAGCCACACCAGCCATCCCTTTGTGCCTGGAAGCCATTGCCCCGCCCTCACTGACATACTCCGTGTGCATGTCCGTGAGGGCTCTGCAAAGTGTACCTGCAAGGCTGGACCCAGTCTTCACTTGCTGGAAGCTCTTTGGCTGCCTGAGACATATGGAAATGTCAGTACATACACTGGAGCTGGAGAAGAGTGTCTGCAGCCAGGCCACGTGTCCCAAGGCAAGGCCAGGGGCTCCCCCCAGCACTGACATGGCAGCACTGACCAGCAAAATGTGCTGCTCCAGCCCATGGCTCTCCTTCCCCACGGTATCTCTGCCCAGCCCCAGCGCTGGAGCCCAGCCTGTCGGCTCCCCGGCGGCTCTGCAGGCAGGAATCCCACTGGTATCTCTGACGAGCTACTTGAAAATGAGACAGCCTCCTCTACAAACTCATCCTCAATTTCGATTGAATGATTGATTGTTTTTAAACTAGTGCATTGTATATTTTGGGAAAGAATTTATGATTTACCAAAAAATTTCTTGCTGAAATAAAGCCAAATGGAGACTGGTCTGGGCCAAGTTGCTCAATGTCCATGAACAAGAACATGTTTTCCTTTTTCTTCCTTTCTTGTTTTATGCATGCTTCTGGACTCATTTCATCAGCTGTCAGTAATTAAATACCATTTCAGAAAAGGGTTTATTATTGTAATTTCCTCAATTATTCTGGTTTTTTCTGCTATGGTCTCCTGAAACAAAATCAGTCAGCTACAGAACTAATAAAATATTTTCCCCTGCTGCTCCTTGCAAAGGGCCTAAGCCTTCAAGGTGCTGTACTTCTCCAGCCAGTTTGTACCTTGACTACCAGGACATTAACGGGGGCTTTTTTCCTGCGTGCTCCGCTTCTGCTTTGCAAGGGACATCAGTGACTTCTGCTCAGAGCCAGCTCATGTCCCCAGACCATACACAATGGCACAGCAGTATACGATTACCAGGAAAGGAAACCAATGAGAAATAAAATTGAAAGAAACAGCCCTTTTTTAGCACATAAACATCCCCTGCCCCCCAAATCAGAACAGATATAGTAAGAGGTGAAAGCAATCCAGCTTAAATGCATAATAGAAAATGGATTACTGTAAGCAAATGTAGGTATTCCTCTAGGAGTATGTGTCTTTTGAAATACTAAATATACAATAAAATATTTGGAAAATTCTGGTTTTAAAGTTACATTCATTAGAGGAAAGGAAAGCAATTATTTTTCATGAAAGGCTAAGCAGAGCAGAACCTACCCTCTGGCAGAAGGAGCACACTGGGCAAGCAGGGGCTGCTCTGACACCATGGAGATCAGGGGAAGGCTCTTGCTGGACCTCATAGGGCTTTGGATGAGGTTCCTGACCATAAATGATGGTGGAACATGACAATACACAACGACATCAGGCAGCCCTGGTGCTCCCTCGCCGCTCCCCTCAAAGCAAGACTGGAACACAATGCGTGACAAAGGCACAGAATGAGACAGTCAAAAAATCATGAGCCTCAGATGTTTAGATTGTGACATCTGCTTCTGGCTCAAGAACTTCCTATATTGAATTCAGTTGCCTTTCCTCCAAGACACCCAACAACAGATAACCTCCAATTATGAGTTCAAATAGGTTTATCTTAAGCACAGGCAGAGATTTTTTGGCGCTCAATGGAAATGCAGCTATCTAAAAACCAAAACTAAGCAAAATCTATTTACAGCTTTGTAACTGCCCTGTGAATCACAAATAACTAGGCTTATGTCTTCAGTGTTGAGACATTCAAAATCATGATTCAAGCCTTGAAAGCAAGCATTTGGCTATAAGAACTCAGTTTTTAAAAAATAATGAAAACTGGGGTTTTTTTATTAATTTCTCCTATTTTGGCATTCATACCTCTTCAGTCATTAGAACTGGAAATTTACATCTTTAAAATGCAGCTGAGAGCCTCCCTTATTCACTTGGCACCAGGGACGAGGGCTTTTAAAGGGACAACCAGCAATTCTGAGTCCAGCGATACATTTCCAAGATTAGTTTGTCTTTTCACTACGCCACATGGTTAAGCAGGTACCAAGCATGGAGTCTCATATTGGAAACAGGTTGCACAGAAACAGCTCAATGTTTTGGTGTTTCAGCATATGCGTTTCACACACATAGCTCTGCTGTCATCCAGAGAGGGTAATGAAGTGTCTGTTGAAAACACCAAGAATCTTTCACTGTCTCAAGGCTTTGCATCATTCATACCTTCTGCTTGAATTTAATATTTAAAATTAATAAAACCCCAATAAATAAATGTTGCACTTTACTGCAAAATCAAAGAACAGCAGAATTTACAGAACATTTGTAAATCAGCACTTCTCCACTCGGTGCAGTTCCGCACTCCCTCGTTTCCTCTGTTTCACTGAGGTGGGCAAAGCTGTCAATGCCTTTACGTTTGTTCAGCATCCAGCACAGAGGAGATCTGGTGGTGTTGTGTTTGGTCCACTACTTTCATTTTGCTCTCACCTCTGCACTTCAAGGCTGCAGCAGGCAATAAAAGCAAAAGTGCCAAAATACTCTAAGTGTGCATAGTCTCACTTCACTTCTAGCCTACCTGAAAGCAGAGGTACCAGGGACTTTGTGAGCTTCCAACAGCCCTAGGCCACCCAGATTAGATGAACTGCAGATAAACATCTGAACACTTGGTGTTTATCTATATGAAATCCAATCTTTTGAAGTTCATTTATCTTTTTCTCTAACTGCTTTGAGATGCTGCATCCATCCCTATCAAAGTTATGTAAGCTCCCTGTGATGCTCATAAACAGCCCCTCTATCATTTGTTAAAATGCAGCCTCCCATTAAATGCATTTATGACTTCAGCACTTGATGCATACAATATTTTATCAGCTTTTTTCTCAGAAACACACATTTATTTTATCATCTGATACCTAAAATAAGTATTGCAAATAAATAAAGAAAAAAATTTGTGTGCCACATAGAAAAAAAGAAAAAACCCAAATATATAAAAGCTTTAGCTACGCCAAGATTGCTTAATTCTGATTAGCAATGACCATTAAGCAATCATTTATGGATTTACTGTGAGTGTTCATAGATACTAATGGGTTTTAGAATTCCTTGGGAATCCTCAAAGGTCAAAGGAAGAAAATGAACTATGAAGTGATAAAAAATGTATTAGGTGACTAATGGACAGGTTGTATATAGAATGGTTCCAGCAGAAAATGTTGAATTTTACCACTCAGATTTATGTAAAAGCAAATCTTGTGAGCAGCGGCCCTTCCCCACCGATGAAACTAATGAAGAGAAAATTAAAATGCTTTGTGGGAAGACATTACATGGTATGCTTTTCCCTGTCACTAGGAATACATAGGAGATGGCAAGGTTACTGATGATAAGTCAAAATTTATTTGATTTTTCTTTTGGTGGGTATCTGTTTTCTTTTTATTTAGCTTCAAGTTTGCAACCATACATTTACATTTTTGCCTATTTTTGCACGATTGCATTCTATGCAATTCAATACTCAAAGGTCTTCCAAACTTGATGAACGTATCTTTATACCACTTAGGTTAACATTCTGGCTTTCCGGGGAGGGAAGGGAGCTGGCAGAGACGGACACACCTCCCTGTGGGTGCGGTGTGAGCCCGGCCCGGTGCTCCTGCCCGACCCAGCGCTGCCCCGCGCAGCGCGGCCCCGGCAGCCGCCGGTGACACCGACCCGGCGGGGGCACGTCAGTCCAAGAGCCCAACAGCACGGGCTCAGGGCTCGCCGTCAGCCGCCTTCGAGCCTTTCTGACAGCCTGAATTGGTCCCGGCAGGCCCCGGCCAGATCAGATAGGGCGGGCTGGGGCTGCGGGGCCGGTGCCAGCCCCCGCGGTTCTCCCCGGGCGGGCGGGCGGCCAGAGCCGGCGCGGAGCCCGGGCACGGAGCAGCGCCCGGCCCGGGGAGGGGAGGGGAGCACGGGGCCGTCGGCTGCACTGCAGGGCTGTCAGCTGCAGCACGGGGCATCATCTGCAGCACGGGGCATCATCTGCAGCACGGGGCCATCGTCTGCAGCGCAGGGCCATCATCATCTGCAGCGCGGGGCTGTCACCTGCAGCGCAGGGCCATCACCTGTAGCACGGGGCTGGCATCTGCAGCAAGGGTCCGCCTGCAGCTCGGGTACACGGCCGGGGGAGCCAGCCCTGCTGAGAGACCTCATTAATGACTGTGCCCCCGTGTGCGGTGCAAACACCCAGCCTGCGAGTGGCCCACAGAGTTCACTCAGCCCTCCTCCTGGCTGGAGTCACTTCGGCCATGAAGTACTCTTCCCGGTACCATCGCTCAAAGAGTGATGACAAATCCAAAGGGGTTTTGGAAGGCAATTTTTGTGTGTTTTTGCATTATGAATGGCAGTTTCACTGAGCGGGGAAATACATTTGGATTCCTGCTAGAAATACTTTCATTCAGAGCAGCAGAAAGCAATCAGCAGTAAATACAACCTGCAATGTGATACATGTCTGTTACCTACATGAATTCTCAGGGTTGATACCACACTGCATACCTCTAAAATTATGTTATGAAGATGAAGTAACTCCAATCCAGTTTTTGAATAATGTTCCAGACAGGCAAACTTTTAGCTTGTCAGCAAAGTTACTAATCTAAATAAAATTGTCCACATATAAGGAAAATGAGTCGTGGGGTTTGGTTCATAATTGTTAATTTTCCACAAAAATCAGAGCTTCGTTGGGTTTGCATATTTTTAAAAATTAAAATTATATACATATATAGGGGAAGAAAAGCAAGGCAAGTGAAAAAGGAGGGGAGGGGAGGGGAGGGGAGATATTGACAGCAACTTGTCTAAACCAGCTATATCGATTTCAGAGCCTGAATGCACAGGAACAGATGAAACCTGCAATGCTGCCAGCTTCCTCCTTCCCTCTGACAGTAAATAATATGCATGTGGGTTGTGATAGACACAGGTTCCTGTCCTCCTGCTGCCTGCTTCAACACGGGGTTGATATGAGCTCTCCCACTCTCCATGAAGGTGTCCTACCTGCTAGACTTGGAGGTATGCAGAGGAGGAGCTGCTCTTCTCAGCTTTTTCCACCCTGAATTGTGTACACATTGCCTGAGGGGAAAAAAGCTGTGGTAGATAGTGATGGAGGAAGAAGCTGAGAGAGTCAACACACTGAACAACTACAAAAATGCTGAATTATTTGTGCAGAGGACAATATCTTAATCTTACAGAGTTAAGACAATCAGCCTGTAAAACCTTGTGGTGCAGTATCAAGTCCTATCCTAGGAAACAGAGGAGGCTCTTAGACAAGTACCATAAATACTGAGCCATCTGTGGGAAGATTACCTCTCACTAGCATAATGAATGCAATCTTTTGAGTTTTTTAAGTGTGCCTAGAAGTTAATTGAAAGTATTCATTTAGTGAGCAAAATTACCTGTTTCAATACTATGGAAAAACTGAGTGGATATTGATTGATTTGATTTTTAAACTACCATTTATATCAGGAAGGAGGAAAAGGGAAGAAAAACTAGCAAAGTGAGCGGATCCAATGGACCAAAGCAACTTGGGATTTACTATGGCTAATATCTATAAATTTATAATATGCATAAATACTTCTTTTGCAGAAGAAAGATTGTGCTGGAGAAGCTAGTTTATTAGACTTCAGTACATGTAGGATAGGAGAGATCTTTGATCAGTTCAGGAAGAAAACAAGGTGTTTATTTTCTTTAATCTCAGTCAATAGCAATACTCAAATAAAGTTAGACTGATAATAGTCCAAGGAGTCTACTGGATGCTCGTATCTGGAAGGAGAACAGAGTGTAACTGATCGATGGTTGTCTCTATCAAGCTGCATTTAGCTGGGATTTTTCGTTTCCAAATTGTCATGACTGAAGCTAGTAAAAGTTGAAAGGAGGATGGATATCTGCAAGGATGATCGTTAAGGTGTGTGTACCGCTTTCACAGCTATTAGATCAAAGCCTTTTACTGAACTATTTTATTATCAGACTTATAAATCAGTCTCAGTTCATTTTACAAACATTAGTACTCCCATCAATTACTTGCATTTAGGACTAATGGTTTTACAGGAATGTTAATAGTACAACTTTATTTCCTCAAAACCATCACAGAAGACTATTAAAAGGTTATTAATTGCTGCATGTAACATGCAGTTATTTGTTTCTGGTTTTTGACTCTCAGTAAATTGGCATGTAAGTACATTTGCTAACCAGTTAAACTTCATGGATATCAAATTTAGTAAATGCAAAACCATTTATAAGCCATCCTTGTCCAGCTTTCTTACATAGACATAGTCTAAGTACACCAGGACCATTCTACTCCTGCCTTTCAAAGCCCTTATGGATGTGGTACAGCACTCCAGACACTGCCACCGTCCCTGCAGGGACCCTGGGGGTTGGGGCAGACTGTCCCCAGGCAGGAGCTGTTTTACCAGGCAGGGACAGGTGTCAGGTCACAGCCTGTTGGCTCAGGTAGAAGTGATGGGTGCTGCACTGAGACCTGAACAAAGCAGGCTGAGGAGTGAGGGTTTCACAGGAGAGAAGCTTCCCTGTGTAGGATGAGTAACATATTGTAGGAACGCTTTGGGCTCTGGCTCATTCCATACCTCAGAAATTTTGAAGTACCTCCTAGATTTATTCAGGCATCTTTCATTTTACTCTCCAGCCCCCTGATAATGTAGATGCTTCTTCAAATGCACAGATTTAGCTGCAGGGTACATAATGGTACATAATACAAATTGCTAGATATGATGTTCCTCTTTGTGTGTGAAATCAACTGCCTGTCCCATCCAAACCTACCCTTAGCCCATACTAAGTGCTAAAGTTCTGTTTCTGATTACTAAATAATAAAACAACCAAGACTCAAGATGTGAATGCTGCACGAGTTCATCTTATCTGCTTTCCCTTTCTTACTGTGTCATGAACCTGAGATCTCGGTTCATTAGTTTAAGAGGCTGTTTACACATAAGAGGAGAAAGGAAAGACAGCTCCTTTGAAGCCTGTAGAGCTACCCTGATTTCCACCAGCTGAGGAGACAGTTCCAGGAGACCTGTCAGGCAATCTTTAATGAACTATGTGGTGTGCAAAGCAAACTTCAGATCTCAAAGGCTGCGCACTATTCAACTTCCATTAGGTCAGGTAATTATGATTACCTCAAAGGTTTGTAAAGAAGGAGTAGAAAATATCAAAATAAAAACCACAGTTACCTTTCATAACCCCTCCCTAGGATACAGCTTTTAGCCATGCAAGCCATGGATATACTCTGTTCACAGGTCTTAGTAAACCATGCTGCCTAAAGGAATTAAAGTAAATTGGAGGTACCATTTTGCAGCTGAACATTTATGTCAATCCTTCATTCCAGAGTGGTTCAGCATTGCCTTGACCTTCACATCCCCCTTCAGATTGAATCTGTTACCCTCAGTGAGTATAAAGGCTATAAAGAAGCACCTGATCATAAAATCCACTTGGAATGTTTTCTTAAACCTCCACCAATTATCCATTAAAAATTCTGGGTTTTACAGCTTTGCTCTCCTAATGAAAACCCAATAATAGTATATCTGCTTTAAACTATTTCTAGCCAACTGGAGAAAAGTCTTGACAACTTGAAATAATCATTGATTGATGTGACAAAATAAAATCATCTGAGTACTTTAATGGATAATAAGAGACATTATCTCTTTCTTTATAAGCAAGAGTCAGATCTAAAAGAAATTATATGGATGGCCTGACAAGCACCTTCCTAGATCAGCCACTATCAGCCTTGGAAAAGAAATATCATTTATATGATATTAATAATATAGAAAAAAATTGATTTAATTCAGTGAAGATCAAGATGCAATGAGCTTATATCTTCACCAGAAAGCCTTTTAATTTGCAAGGAGCTCTTACACTGTGAAGGAAAAACACACCAGAAGTAGCTGCAACAGGGTTTCCAGTGAGTCACCCTGAGAAAGCCAAGCATAACCAGGAGCTGCTTTGGCTTTGGCAGGCTTAAATCAGCCCAAAGCAGGGAGTTGGACCATGAAGACAAAATAGCAGCTCAGGGGGACATTTTAATGTAGTTATGTAGTGTTCCCTTAAAATAGGAAAAAAAAAAATTATTTTTCTTTGTAATTTTCACTTTCTCCTCTCCCCTCAAAATAAAGTGGGAGTTAATCTCTCTGCTTTGAAAGAACAGCTCATTGAATTCACTTTATTCTGCATTCATCATCACAATTCCTCCCAAGGTGCACTGGCATCCCTGCTTACAGTCAGTGTCTGGATATTTTTTCAAATTTTGTGGTAACTGCTGCAAGTGTACCATCTGCCCTGGCTGCCCCTGATGCCACATTACCAACTGTCTGTGACGACCTGCCTCGGTGAAACCTCTGACCTCATGCTCTTCATCACCTTCAGCTTAACTGACCATGATACTTTTCTCATAATGTTGGCCTGTTCCACGTGCCCCTTTTCTCTTTTATGCAGAGATGGAACTTCCAGGGCAGTTTTCTCCCCTGCCACCCGCTCTCGAGTGAAGGAGCACGGTCTGTCTGACTGTAAGTCATCTCCCCTTGTTCATATGTCATCTCTGGAGGTTCTCAAAACTTATTCTCAAACAGCTTCAAACTAAAGTGCTTGTAGCTGACTAAATACATGAGGAGCAACAAGACAAATCACATAAACCTTTGCTGCAACCTTTGCCTCAGTCCTCACACAAGTAGCTGTTTCCACTTACTAAATGCATTAGTTTATCTACTAATAACTTAATCTGTGTCATGGAAACTCATGTCTTGTTTTGTACAAGAGATCCCAGCGTGAAAATTACATCATTTTGTAGTATGTCAGTCTTTTGCACCTCACCCTTTACAATTGTTAATCAAAAAAGGGCAGCCTTTGTGTAAAGAATTTCTATTACTGTAGGTATAATGTCACACTCATATTTCATGGAGTATGAAGTTCCTGCAGATCAGAAACTGAAGGATTAGTTGTGGCTACTGGTTTAAGACAAGAAAAAAACAAGAAAAGCCAACCTGAGAGGTTAAAATTAATCTTAGAGAGCACCACCACACAAAGAGAGGCGCAAATTCTGCTTCAATCCAGGACTAAATACCCAAGGCCAAAGCTGAAATTCAGCTACTACATGTTCCAGGAGGCGCTGACATTTTACATCTGCTGCAGTTTTCACATGGCTAAAGGTTTGATGAGGGTGGCTGCATGGTCCTTCTGAGGAGCAGTGAGGCCACTTGCTCAGTCCGCAGTACATCAGGACCTTCAGAGCAGGACTGGCAGTGCCAATAGCCTCCCTCTCATCATTTCATTGTCTCATCCCACCAGCAGGAGAAGGCGCTCCCTCTGCCAGGATGTAGGAGAGTGGAGCCCAGCTTCTTCTTTTAAACATCAACTGGAGCCAGCCAAAGGAGCAGCCATATTTTGAAAGAAGGGAATGACCACAGGCTGATTTCCAGATGACTTGCTGGCACTGATTTTCAGAGGAAAGCTGGAAGCCCTCTGCAGGAGGGACAATAGTTTTCACACTACAGGGTGAAGCAAGTGATCTGGGACTTATCCTTGGCCTGAGCTTATTCCATTCACAGGGAGAGGGGTCTGCCCAAGCAATGCTGTCCACTTCGGGGATGCCTGTCCTCATTCAGTGTTTTGGAGGAGAACCTAGGGATTTGATTTGGGGGTGTTAGTATGATTTAGAGATGCTATTACAGTCCTGTAGCTGTGGGGTCTTTAGTGGAGATTAGTGCAAAAATAACTAGATTCAAAAAGATTGCAGAATCTATACAGAGCCAAATACATTTTTTTTTAGCCAGGGGCACCCAGACTGCACTTAGAGTTTGCTTGTCCAAATTACTATTAGAGGTAACAAAAATAGATATATTTTTGGTCTAGGAGCTTTAAAAGGAAAGTTGACAGCTGAGAGACAAAATATATTAATTCTGAGACTAGTTTTTGGCAGGACTGGGAAGACTACTGAGATTGTCTGAAAAGTCTCTGTAAGTTCGGCACTGTCCTAACAACCATGAGAATGACATTAAAGAGAGCAGATACAGACCCTGTCCAGACCACAAACCCCACATGTACTGATCCCCAGGTCCACTGGGCTCTTTTAAAACAGCTGACATTATTTTCCAGCTTTTTAAATTTCCAGATTTTTAAATTATTCCAGCCTCTCTGAACTGACATAAATCCAGACAGTGAGTTAAGCTTGGAGACAGGAGAAACATATCCAGTTCTTCAATTCCCCATTGAATGCTGCGATGGGACTTGAACTGGCAAGAGGTTTAAATTGAAGCTGCTCCAGACGTTCTGTGAAGCCAGCATACCAGAAGACCTCCAATCCCTAAAGCATTTCTTTATTACAAAACAAAATAACAAGCCAAACATTAAAATTAATAAATAGGAGAAAACTCAGAATGTCTGGATGAGACCACTCAAGTAAAAGGCTTTAAAGCAAAGCTCCTTGGTGTCCTTGCAGGATGGGATAGGTTCTCCAGCCCTGCTCTCCAGAGATTTCCTGAGCCATGCTAGCTTATGTCATCCCCACTGGTGTTCACAGCTCCTTTCCTTCAGGAGCCTCTGGGACCTTCCTTTGATGCAGACACCCTCAGTGCTCCCCGCTGAACCTCTAGACCCCAGCTACAGGCATCCTGTTGCCCCCCTTCCGGCACTGCCTGGGGCAGTTGGTAGCCAGAATCCTTACCCCTGGCCCTGGTGGCATGGCAAAACAGCAGCTCACATCTGCTCTCATGTTAGGAGAACTCTCACTTAGCTTCTCTCTGATTTAACACTGCTGGCCCAAAACAGGCTGATGTGGAAGAGGGTTTAGCTTGCTGTTTCACTAATTTCTGCTTCTTGTCTGAGCGGAATGCACACCTGTAAAATAGCTTGGAAGGGGGGAAAGACAACACAAGCCCTTGCTGCTTCTGTTACAGACCCTCTGGCAACCAAATGATTTTGCACGTATGTAGTTCTGATGGGGCAGAACATGGTCCCTGGTACTCCTGATAACTGCAGCCCCTGGTCACTGTCACTTTTGCTCCTGGTGACCTGTGTCCCTCGTCACAGCAGGCAGAGAGCCAGGGCCAACAGGCATGAATGTGTTGTTGGTGGCTCCTGCCTGGTGCTGGTGTCCCTTCTCTGAGCTGTCATCCACGGTTGCCTTCAGCAGCAAATGGATCCAATTCAGGTGTCTTGGTATTAACCTTCAAATCCCAGATCCAATATGCTTAATATAACAGAAAAAGTAGAAGAGAGGGGTGTATGCTAATTTTTATCCCTCGGAAAAATTACTGGGTGACATCCATCTCTTCTGTGGAGTCACAGAATGAATAAAAGTGGTTCTTGAGATGTTTCCTTTCTTTTCCCAGGAAAATAGTGAAGAATGAGAGGAGATCTGTGCGTTTTATATGCAGTACTAGAGTTGCTGGTGTTCTCATCCTGAAATCAAGGAGAACACCAAATCCATCTTCTAATTTTATTTGTATTAGTCATAGTGTAATGAAGCTGGAGGAGACAAAGAATAAAAAAGGTAGGACTGGCTTTAATCTCATCAGAGAAACTGTTACTGGAATAAAAAAGTCATCAGTGTCCAGGCTTAATGCTAATGACTATTTAGCAAACTGATAGAAAATGGAATAGTGGAAACATAGAGAAAGCAGTTCTGAGGTAGGAAACTTTGGGCTATGTCCAGTTGAGCAGACACAGCCCATGTGCAAACCAGAGCCCCATGTCCCAGAAGATGGAATGTCCCAGCTGAGATAAGAGGGAAAAAAGTCATGGGTGGAAGAGAATTAGGTGCTCTCAGCAGCACATGATCAGGCAATAGGGAATCGTGGAGAGGAAAGGAGATGTCCAGTTTGGGGCATGAGAGGTGTCACACAGCCTGACACAGCACACACTGGGTGCAAACATCAGACATCTGCCAGGCACTGCTGGCACAGAGAGTTCAAACAACTCCAAGGTGGAATTTTAAACAAGTGTATTTTGGGCTTCAGGTTTGAACAGCCCCTGTGAACTACACTCTGGCTGTGAGGGTGTAGAAAGGTACCATCCCCACTTACAGTTTCAGTTCATCTTAGAAGAGTTTCTGTGAAAAGATGCACAAGATAAAACCACCCCCTTTAGCTTGGCTGAGTGCTGGTGGAGGCTTCCATCCCATATCCAATATTACACCTCTGTACTCCTCTGTCAGACAGAGATGACTGAGAAAGCTAAATACAATCTGTATGCCTCTGGCCTCCAAGAGCCTGTGTGCTGCTTCAAGCAACCTTTGTTCAGCTCCTGAGACTTTTTCTAATACAGACAGTGCAAAAGACAGAACTGGATTAAATCCACCATAATAAGTAAAAAAACTTCAAGAATTTGGTCTGGTGATCTTAATGAATGGCTGAAGAGTATGTGTCTTGGAAGACATCTCAGGATTACCTGAAGAAGGATTAGTTCTTTACACAGCTCACGCACATCAATCATTTAGCTTCTTGTGGATCTCTTAGCAAAGTATTCTTCATGACCCTTGATTTCTACTTTCTGTAAGGATTTATTATCACTACAGAATAATTAATACCAGGCATTATCCAAAGCAACCCCTAAAACAGGAATTCACATATTTGCATCCTTTTCAATATTTCAAAAATCTTTGAAAGCTTTGTATTGTTTTTATATAGACAGAATTTAGGAAAAATATACAGCAAGTATTCTCTGTGTAATTTGGATTCAGTTTGGTACACTTGGCCTTCACAGTACAGCTCAGAGCTGTCTGAGGCCATCATGCCTCCTAATGCTTGAAGAGAAATGAGGCTGTGCTGCTTCACAGGGAAACTGAGTATTGAATGAGGAATCCAGTGTCTTTTGGGGAAAGAAAACCTGTATATATCATCACAGCAAAGAAACAGATTCATTTTATCCTTACCTCTTATTAACTCAACATTAAAATCAGATGGTTTTACATGTAGTTGAATGGACCTATTCCTGAACTCTGGAGATGTAAGGATGTGACGGTCACAATCAAACCCCTCAGCTCAAGAGTTGCATGAATTATTTTTTTTTGTAAGGAGGGTCAGTTCTAGATTTAATGATTTAACTGGGAGAGTCTAGCTTATGAACTGCAGCTTCAGCTGCTGCATAGGTCATCATTCACATGGCTTACATGCGCTACAAGCTAAATATCATGGAAATAGGCACTGTTTAGACCAGGATGGAGAGCAGAGGCTGAATCTCAGATCTTGTTCCTGCTTTTCCCTTGGTTATGTTGATATGATTCAAATAAGAACATTAATTAAAATGTTATGCACTGCTAGCACACTGCCACTGCTGTCACATCAAAGCTCCAATTCTGCTAAAATGGATTAATTAAATTGTGCTATGTGAGAAACTGGAAATCACATCTTGCAGAACGTTTATGATACAAAGAAGGATTTGAGGAGTTTGTGATGGATTACCACATCATAATGATGATTTCAGAAAAGGGCAACCATGTCCTTTTCCACAGGCTCAGATGTTCACCCCTTACTGTGTCTGCACTGGGCAGTGAGTGGGTGCCACAAGCAAAGCGAGCAGCAAAGGCTGAAGCAAAGGAGTGAGAGGTAGAAGAGCTTTGACTGAGCATCCTCAAAGCTTCAGCCAGTGCAGCTGAGAGGGTGGGAGCAGGCTGTAAACTGACCCAGAAAAATAGGTGGTGGCAACCTTGTTCCTCCCCCAGGAGCAAGAGGGAGCAGGAACTGAATTGTGACTTTCACTGGCAATTTGATCACTGCTACGCTCCCAAGGCAGTGAGACCATGCCCTGCCCCTCACCTTAGTGTGGATTGCAAAGTCAGTGCTAAAGGAGATAACCAGCTGTAGGTCTTTCAGAGAGCTTGAATTTAATCCCCCCAGTGAGAGCATTCAGTTATGTATTTAGAAAGGAAAAAGGTTTCTACACGGTATAAATCCTTGCTTGATAATCCCCGAGCTAATGGGGAAGGCATTCAGTAGTAAACTACAGTCCTTGGACAAAGACATCTGTAACCAGACCGGAGCTCTATGATTAAACTCAAATTCACAGATTGGTTACATGCAGCTAATTTTATTCATTGAGAATACATGACCCCCCTAAGCGGATGTTTAAATTAAGTAAGAATATTGATGACAAATGTTCAAAATGTAAGACAGATGCCTGCAACTTTTGGCATGAAATTTGGAACTGCCAAGAGGTTTGGGAATACTACTCTGGGGTCATTAGGAATTTGGATATCCAAAATGCTCCCCAGCTGCTGATCTCTTCAGAGGCTGCTATACATGGTCCTGGAAAATTAGAAAATCAGTACAGTAACTGATGCCATATACGTTGCTGGATTGGTAGAATGCCTAAACAATTGGAGAAACTTTCCCCTTTTTCTAGGAAAAATGCAGTGAAGAGAGGGCTGTTGATTTGAATCTGGGTTTAAACGGACAGTGTAAAAAAAATAATCACTGTTTCTTTAAAAAATTGATGTTTGAATTGTCTGGATCTGGCTTGCACACTGTTTCTGAGCCCAGGCGTGACCACTGGAGTTCAGCTGCGTGTTGTGTTGTTGTTTCACAGGAGTGCACACAGATCTTCTGGGCTACAGACAAGGCACCCCTGCCCCCAGCTGCTCTGCTCGTACCTACGGAAAAGGTCCTTTCTCAGGTGAATAAACAGAATGAAATCATTAAGAAAAGAGGATGAGGGCTTGGTGTGTACCCCACAACAGACACAAGGTAGAAATCCCAGAGTAAGCGTGGCGGTTGGATCTGACACCCAGGAAGTTAAGGGAAAGAATCTCATGTTATTTTAATTAGCTCCATGCTAGATTCATAATTGCATTGCTATACAGACACTTTGCATGGATCAGATATCAGACCAAAATGGGGAATAGAATCTATCTATGTTTCCTGACTGTACTTTGAACCACCAGACCATCCTGTTTTTCCTGTGCTGAGTCCCACTGCTTCTTCACCCAGGGTCTTGATGGGAACTCCAGATCTTCCTTAACCATGCCAAGCTGCCATTGGTGGGGCCTTCAATCACAACCCAACGTATACCACTGCTTGCCTAGCCGACCTGGGAAAATCTTGCTTCAATTTATGGAGGTATGTGATCCAGCTACACTAGAGCTGGGAATTCTAGAAGAACATTGAGGTGTTTGATGTCTCATTTTCCTGCCAACACTAAGAACAATTTATCCACTCATAATTTTTTTGTAGCTAGGCTGATAACTGGGAAAAAAAAGGTGTGTGTTACTAATACTGTGTTTTTCCTAAGGTTGTATGAAAGTAGGCCAGAATTACAGAAAAAATATTTTAACTTAATTTTGAAAAAAAAAAAGGGTTGGGGGGGCGCAAAATGCCTATTTTTTAGACTACTATGAAGTTTAGTTTTCCACAATGTCCACTGGCATCTTTCTCAGCAATTCATTGTAATAGTACACACTTTCTGGCAGTAAAAAGAGAGATAGCAACTAATATAATTAAGACTGCAAAACAACCTCTAAACTGAAATGTGTCTCTCGGCAGAACAAGCATACGATTGTTCATTACAGTGCTCTCCAGGAATAACAAAAACAATTCCCAAAAATGCATTATTAATGGACATTCCCAGAATTAATGATAAAACAAACCAGATGTTCTCTTACATTTGCCTCATAATGCAAAGTCAATAAGCCAAACTAAAAACCCATCTTTGGAAAGCTGTAGGCTATTTATGAAGGTGCTTTAACTGTATTTGTCTTTACTATAAGAATTCCTTATCTATAGTCTAAAATGACCTAATTATTATTCTATATCTATTAATGGAGAAAGGGCTCACACCCAAGAGAAAAGTAGGTGAAATGTACAATTTTGCATAGCCTGGATTTACTATAGAGCTGCTCATTTCAAAGTAGACACGTTTTTATAAAAGAGAAAATCACAATATTCTTACACAAAGAATACTCCACAATCAGTCACAACTTCCTCCTATAAAAAATATTTTCAAAATATGGCTTAAGACTAAATAATCCTTCACCAAACAAGTTTTATCTGTATTAACAGGTAGCAGTTTGATATTTATCCATCACAGAACATGCTTACTCATATAGAATGTATTTCATCTCCCTGAATAAAGGTTGCAAAAGTCAACTGAAGCTGATAGAAAGAAAATATTACTGATAAAGAAAAGTATGAAGAAAATTATACATATGCTAATACCTTAATGTAATAATATCAAACATGGTGGGCCATCTGGTGTCAATCATCTGCTGAAGTCAGTGGACCTGGAAAAATTTACATCAGATTAAGTTCTTGGATTGGTGTGCAATATTTCTGTGCACAATATTTCTTAAAAGAATTTTTTAAGAAAACTGTTATTAAGAAAAATTGCTTTTGAAAAGTTACAAATGTGCATCAGGAGTAAAAAGTGAACAGTAATCAAGCACAAGGGCTGATATCAGAAGTTTGGTACCGTTAGTTTGTAAATAAAATTAGAAGAACATATAAGATTTTCAAGCAAACATTAGGTTCCTATTTTATATAAATACTTGAGTCTAACCACTGTTATTTTAAATTATTGAACAGTGTGTGGGTTTTGTTTTTAGGAGCACTTTCAGTTGCCAAGTGACATCCAGAAAGAAATCCTTCAGCATTTATGCTGAAGGATGCTGTAATGACAGGCTCTCCTGCAATACTGTGTGCAGGGAGACACAGAGGTGAAGCCATTGACAAAAAGGCAGAGGTAATTTTTTACTCTGTGAACTTCACTAACATGCCATAGGTTGTTGGGAGTTTTTTCAACATTGTCAATCTAGTCTCTGTCATGATCACGAGATATGGCCAGGGTCTCATCCAAAGACTGAAGTCCTTTGGAACTCTTGCAAACCTGCCCTGCAGTGAAGTGTCACGTGCCCTGCTGCTCCAGCTGGCTGAGGCACGGTGCTCCCTCTGTGCTGATACCCAGATCAGTCTAACTCACACTGCACACTGACCCTGCCATTAACACTCCTCCCCTTGTCAGGTGTGTGGAATGAACCACTAGCCAAAGCCTTTCATCACTCCTGGATTGCACTATTGCACCTGAGCAGAGGAGCAGTCTTCTAACCTTGCAGTGCCATAAATGGCCATCTCCATTACCTCTGCTTTGCAGGCCTTGGATACCTAAACTGTTCTCAGCTACAGGGCAGCTCAAACAACATGCTTTTCACTGGGGGCTGAACACCACACAGCCCACTTTGGGGTCTCACTGCAAGTAGGATCTAGGTATACCATATCTTCTTTCCAGGCCACAGACATCTTTTCTTCTAGCAGCGCTGGTACAGGAGAGGCACAGGTACATGTTTGGGTCTTACCCTGACAAGGGGCTGACCTGCTGTCAGATTCCATGCCTGGACCTAATCATGCAGCTATCCCATGGTCTATTGCTCCTCAAACACCTAGCCTCTTCACTGCAGGCTGGGATAGGCTGCAGAGCAAATGGTGACTTCAGGAATAGCAGATCCTGCTGGTTGGCTCTGACCTGAGACCAAGGTCAGCTGGTGTGGATTGCTGCTGGAGAGGAACAACATGCTGTGCTTCTGCCCTGCTTCTTTGGCCATGAGGCCACACCAAGCACTGAGCTTGCTAAATTTCCCGAAGTATTGACAAGGTGAGGCTGACAAACACCTGAGACTCCCTGAATCCTTTGCAGCTCCACTTTTCAAGATAAAACAACTGCAACACTAATGTTTAGCTGTGCAGATGATGAGGTCCTCTTGAAAACCATTTTTTTCTAAGCCTTCTTAAGGCTGTAGACCCTGCAACTCCTGTGTGAATCACAAGCAGCAGCTCTCCTAACAAACAGGTCATTTTCAGCCTTCCTCTCCCGAACGCTACAAAGCACTGTAGGTACTCATAACAAATACACACATGGCCTTAATTCCTATGAGTGGGAACATGGATGGGAAGATGTTAGTCCCTGTGTCTCCAACACAGGAGATCAGTGGTTGAAGTGAGAAACATGGGAAAACCTGCTAAACAGCAGAGCAATTGAAAGTATTTTTGCATTGGTCAAGAAAAACCAGAGACAAAGGTGAATGCACTTCTCAGAAGGTATGTATAGGGACTTTAAATGAAAATACTGAATATTAAACAGAATCATTTTATCTAAAAGAAATAAGTAATAAATCTTTTTTCTCCATTTCACAGCTACTGATTACTGCTCAGCCCTAACAAAATTTGGAAAGACTTATGACAGTCACCTTGTTCAAACTCTTGCTCAGAGCAGGGATTATACATTGGGGAATATGAGTTGAAGGTGAGTCTCTTCCCCCAGGTAGTAACTGACAGGGAAAGAGGAAACGGCCTCAAGTTGCACCAGAGGAGATATAGGATATTGGGAAACATTTCTTCACTGAAAGAGTGGTCAGGTTGCCCAAGGAAGTAGTGGAATCATCATCACTAAAAGTGTTCAAAAAGCATGGAGATGTGGTGCTTAGGGACCTGGTTTAGTGGTGGACCCGTCTGCATTAGGTTAATGATTGGACTCAATGATTTCATAGGTCTTTCCCAATCTTAATGACACTATGATTCTCTGTTGATGTATTTTGCATGCTGTAGTAGCCTAATTCTCATTCTCCCAACTACATGATTGGTTCTCTCACAGGTGACATTATTCTGGTGCTTTACAGGAATCCCCGAGGGCTAGTGGTAATTAATAACAAATTATTTGGCAGAAGCCCAACTTTTGTGATTAAAACTTAAAATGTCTCAATTATTCCATATTGAAAAATATGTAGTCAAAACACTGTTGAACAAAAATATGTATGATTCTCCTCAAAAATCTTCGTGAAGTATTTATGTTAATGTCCAGAGGTGCATTGAAGCCTTCCACTAAACCTTCAATAAGGAAGATTTCCTCCTGAGATGGAAAGGGGCAGCAAATAAACTTCACAGGAGAAGAAAATCCATCATAGCTGCTGTGATGGCCACCACAGAAACCTGGTCTGATCCACAAACAGCCCAACTCCTCAACCTTGGTGAGAACACCCAGCACCCAAACTGACCCACATGGGGAATGAACTTCCATGCGCTGCTGCCATGCCCCACAGAGCTACCCAGCCTCTCTTCAGTTCAAGACCAAGTAAAGAATGCAATATTGTTTTTTCTTGTGTTGCTGCCCTCTGTAATTTGCAGGTATAGGGAACTGCAGAAGTAGTGAGGTGTTATTTATGTTACAGTGATCCCAACACTCTGGTCAGACCTGCTCTGCCACCCAGCCAGGATCCGCCGCGATCCCGGCCGGCAGCCGGAGCCCCAGCTGCAGCCTTGCCCTGTGCCTCAGGAGAAGGGGCAGACTGCATGGGCACCGTGCACCTCACACCCTGCTTGCTGTCCTCCAGAACACGGCCATCCCTTCACAGACCAGCTGGGGTGGGTATGGGCCTCAGAAGGGCCCCTGAGTCAGCCCCTGCTCCAGCACAGCCGCCTGGAGCTGGCTGCCAGCACTCCCAGCTGGGCATTCGGGCAGCACAGTCAGGTGAGGGTATAAGCCTTACTGGCAATGTTCACTTCCTCGTTTTGGGTTACTCTCTAGCAACCAGAAAAATCAAAGGTACTAGTTTGCACCTGCTTGGTTTTGAGGCACAGTTTTCATGGTCAGACTTTCCATTTTCTGATTGTGGCCTGATGGCATATGTTTGATAACATAGAAGTTGGTAACATTATGATTCCAAGGTCAAGTGTTGCTGTTCTTTGTAGTGGAAAAGTGGGTGCAATGGTTTTCAGGTGCAACTCTCCCTCTGGGCAGAGGTAAACTGGAAACCCCTTTTCATTTTCTACATAGAGACTACAAACATAGAATTTTTGTATTCTTGATACAGACTTCACTATTTTATCACTCATGCACGCATTCAAATGTAAGTCTCCAGCATAACATGTGCACTGTCCTGAATATATGATTTCTTCCCCTCTAAAGTGTCAGATAATTCCTCAGTCTCAGGAGTCCAAACATATTACACAACCCTGGACTTTTCAGCTTGATAGAAGTAATCTCCATGCTTATCCAAATATTTCAGAGCTCCGTCAGCAAACAAAGAGTAAATCTTCACAGCTTCCATCATCCAGCCCCAAGGCATTAATGAAAGCTCTTCTGTACCTAAAATGGCAGAGCATTTACTGAGCTTTCCCTGGATTCTGTCTAGCCATTTGCAAACTTCCACTTGAAACATTGTCCCTGTGGCTGGGACTAAGGAGCAGGTATCAGCTTGGGGGACACCTGCACCCTACAGCCCCTCGGAGCAGGACATATTCCATCCTGTTATGTCTGCTCCCAGGCCTGTGACACACCACTCATGCAGGAGGGTTGGGCAGTGCAGCACAAAACCCTAAACTGTCAGGAAGTTGCACCACTGATTCATCCAGTGGCTCCCAGGTGAGACCAAGCAGTGGCAGGAGGTGCCAGGGCAAGGGTGGCAAGGGTACAGGAATGGTGGCACACAGGGTCTATCTGTGTTTGTGTTTCTGCTCCTCTCCCTCACTAGCCTTACCCTTGTTAGCGTCTCGTCAGGCACAGTTGGCAGCTGAGTGTCTGTCAGGCAGATTGCACACATGGCACATTCCTGAACAACTTCAAACACCATTCCCAAGCATCTGCAAGAGCTTCTGTGCCATTCCCGGCTGTTGCTGTATCACCCTAGGTGAGCTGCTCAGGGTCTTTCCACAGCTGTTTGGAGACAAAGCATATTCAAAGAAACATCTACATCTCATTTTTACTGATTCTGTCCTCTTTTTGTCTGATGCCAAAGAGTAAAGAATGCAAAGATTGAAATACAGAAATTATATTTATAATATCAAGGCATGTCCATGCAGCCATTTGGTAAAGCCTGTGATCCGTTGCTGGTCAAAATTCAATAATGTGTATGTTTGCAAAGCAGCATCAGACACAGAGAAGACATATGACCAATGTAGAAGGACACTAATGGAATTATAAGAGTCAAAGAAACATAAGGGTTAAAATTACTTTCCAGTTTAGTGGCTGGAGATGTTACTTACAACTCTGGAATAAAAATTTTTATGTATCATCTCAGACATCTAAAATGAGCAGTTTATGATGCAGAACTTCAGAATGGTAAGTAATTACATGTAATGTGGTAATCTAGATGAGGAATTTTGCAGTACCCATAATTAAGGAGAGTGATAGGATGCTAAATACCAGATAAGTAACCTCTGGCAGAGAAGCTTGTTCAAGGACCCTGAGGAACTCAGTGGTGATCCATCTTCTACACACTTTGAAAACAATAGAAAGGCTTAACTTTTCCAGATTTTTGTAATGAAATCTTGCACTATGAAAATTCTTTCTGCAGCACACCCTGCACTAGCAAAAATCATATTTGTCAGTGCTTTGGAATGGGAGTTAGCACTACAGTGACCAGAAGGAAAGCATTTGAGAATGCAAAAAACCACTGTGTTTGAATAAACCACCAAGAAATAAAGCAATCCTCAGAAATACCAAAGATTTACCTAAATATTCTCTTTAAGAAGCAAAAAGAAGTGTTTTGGAAGGCTTAAAAAAATGCCTCATGACAGGCTGGCTTTGACTGTGTGATTCATATAAGTACAGGGGAGAGTAAATTGTTGTTAGGCTAAACTGAGCCATAGTTTGATTTGACTGGTTTGTGGGTTCAGCAGGTTCTCTCTGCAGATACCCCAACTACTTCTGCAATTTGAGGGCAAGCAAAAATAAATGAGCATGGGTTTTGGTCCCAAAAGTGGAAGAAGAACTCTAATTCTTGCTGTGGGAAGAACTCTAATTCTTGCTGTGGATGGTAAATGTGGCCTTGGGGTGAGGTAAGTAGCGACTAAAACTCTAAGGTAGAAACATTGAATCTTTCAGATGCTTTTGCTGTCTGTAGCTATTTGTGAATACTGTATATGATGTGCTGGCTAATGATGCAAATGTGCCTGGGTGTGCTCTCTGGCACTGAGGCAGTTCCACCTGCACCATCAAATTCTGGGCTGTGTACTGGGGGTGATACCCAGCCTGTGATGTCTCCTGCATCAGCTGAAGGGGCCCTCCAAAATTTTGTGAGGCAGGGACAGCCCTGGCTACAGCCTATTTTATTTGCATAGAGATGTCTGTAGATACCATATGCTGCTCCAAAAACACAGTGTGGTTCCCCTTTGCAGGTGACAGTGGTGTGCACACAGGCAATCAGTGCTGGGCAACCAAACCATCCTTGCTCACCAATCAGTTCCCTCACAGACATACCTGGGATTAGGGCAAAAAAAGGCAGGATTTAAGGCAGCATCACATCAGGACTCACACTGCAATCTGGGTGCCCTCATGCTTTGTCTAAGCCAACAAGTGCAATATGATTAAGGGATGTAAAGCATCATTTCATAATGCGAGTGTCAGAAGACATGGGGCCAGCCAAGGAGCAGCAGAGAGGAGATGTGTCATCCCTTCTGTTCCCCCCTCAGCCCTAAGCCCTGTCTCTGTGGGACCCAAAGCAAACACTCTGTTTGGGGAAATGAAGCTGGGCCAGGAGCCAGGCTGGAGCTCCAGCAGGCAGTTGTCCATGCTGTTGAGCTGTTAGGCTGCTCCCACCCTACATAGCACGTGCCCAAGAAACGTCGAGTGACACTGTGGGGCCAAGGACTTGTCCCAGCAGCCAGGAGTGTGGGGCATGAAAAGAGTCTGCCTGGGCACAGCCTGGGCCTGGTGTCTGCCCTTGGGCTTTAGTTTATGGATGTGTTGTAGGGATGGGAGTGCAAGGCACTGTAACAGCCCTCCTGCCTCTGGGCCCCGAGCCTCTCGCAAGTCCGGCCCAGAGAAGAGAAAATGTTCATCTCAACATTTATAAGGAAGCCAACCAAATGCCTTCAAATTTTTAAAGCACTTCAGCTTGGCTTTGTCAGTTGTGTAGTGCTGGCATGAGGCATGTTTTTCAAAAGAAACATGGTTTTTACCAATAACCCTATCCTAATTAGTCTTCTTACATTTATTAAGGCCATTTTCTGAATAAATTGCATTTTAAGCATGACAGAATGTCAGATTTGGGGTGAAAAATTTTAACTGAACCAAATACCTTGAAAATCTCAAGGTGATGAATGTTTTAGTCTTTGGGAGTAAAAACAACTAAAACCTTTCTCGCCTCTGTTATAAGCCAAAGTTCAAATATTGAAGCAAGGTCACTTTTAAACAGACACATTCCACCCAATCATTGTTTAGGTGAAACAAAATGTGAAAGTCTTTGTAGATTTATGCAGTAGCCACCAATGAAATTGTATTCGATATAAATCAAAGAAATTGGATCTATTCAGATTGATGGGGATAGGGGTCAGGGAAGCATGCCCATTCCTCAGCAGTCAAAGTGACAGACTGTGTAGGTTTTCCACAAATCTGACGTGGTCTCTTAATTAGAAACATAAAGGAAGCGGATATACAAATCCCACTGGTATCCGGTGGAAATGAGAGGAGAACACCAAATGATAAACCAATATTTATAGGGGATTGTTTCCAAGAATTTATTACATTGTTTTTCCATTTAATTACCATGAACTGGTCCTATAGAAATACTATAAAAAATATAAATGTGCTCTTCTTTTAAAAAAATACCAAAGTCCGGTTTAAAATGAGCTGATTAGTCTTACTAAATAAATTTGAGATCTGCTGTGAAATCCCAAGGCTTAGTCTGCTCACAGCATAATCACCTTAGCTGACATCTCTCAGTGGAAAAGTCTAAGCTTTACAGGGCACTGGGAAAGACGATCTCATGTATTATTCCAACATTTACAAATCTCTAAGGCAACTGGTTCCATTTTTAGCAAAATATCATACATATTGTATGATTTGTGGTTCATTATTTGCATTGAAGAAATTAATTGTAATTGCAAAAGAAGGAAGCCAGCAGCAAGAAATCCATTTGCCATAAAAATCACCTTTTTTAAAGTAACTTTTTCTAAAAGAAATTTTTTGGGTAGACTGGATCTAGATTTTTTTTTCTATCAGCATTCAGAATTAAACAAGAGAAAATATGTACCATTTCCTCTCAGTCATATCTTTGAACCAGATTCTGTTTTGATTTTAACTTTAAAAAGGACATCTTGGGAAATTGCTGGAATCAACACCTACTTTGAAATCAGAAATAGTAGTCAAGTGCTTCTATTCCAGACCAACCAAAGTATAACGGTACATACAAAAACAGACAAACACTGTGAGGCAGCAGAAGATAGGGTATATTTCCTGCAGAATGAAGTGGGTCAGGTATTTTTCCAAGTACTATTATTTGTAAAAATACTCTGGGCTACAATAACACCTTAGAGTTTATTCCTAGACTTATCTGATTTAAATAATATACCAACCTTCCTCTAGAAGAACTTAAACCCAAATTTAGAAAAAAACATTGAGCTTTATATGTCCTATTAAAATTTATAGTTCTGACTAACAAACATATTTGCAGACCTCATTTTTTTAATCAAATTTAAAGCCAAAGGCAATGGCTTGATGTAGATTGGCAAGACAGTATAACTATGAGGTATGGATAGTCCGTGACATTTCACATTCATCTAGTTTTCCACAGGCAGCAGGTGAAATCAAGATGTGCATATGGCTGTAAGGAATGGGGATATGGATAGAGCCCTGCCCATGCTGCAGGACAGCAAGGTAGAGAGCTTGGCAGTGTCTGGCTGAAAACCTCTCAGAGGGGTAATGGAAGGTGGAGTTGATCCTTTTTACTGAACAATGGGCAGGATGAAGATTAAGTTTGGAAAGGTTTTATGAACTGAGAGAAAGGAGCTTATTTTTGAAATGATAGAGGGACCAGGGAAGGATTACAGAGAGAAGTGTCATGGTCAAAGCAACAAGGCTGAAGGATAACCCATGCAGCAATAGCCCAATGGAAGCAAAGAGCAAGGCTGCATTCATGATACCTAGAAAAAGCATGCAGATACCAAGACATGAGGTGGTGAAAGCCACAGGGCAAGCTTTAGCCATGCAGTTAGATAGGACCAGCATGTCTTAGAGAGGCTAGGCATCTTCAACACTTCTTTCTCTCAGAAAACTCAGTCACCTTTCCAGGAGTGAAAACTTTGAAAGATGTGGGAATGTGATGTGTCGGTTAGATGGGTGACAGCCATGAGGTGCTGCTGTCTGCAGAAGTGATGATGGAGGGGAGTCTCAGAGCCTGAAAGGCTGCTTCATAGTATAAAGGGGACAAGATATCTTAGCTAAATACAGGGTCTCAATGAACAGAATCAGGTTGCAACCAGAGGACAGCTTTTTGTCCCCAAATGTACACATATCTGTTACTTATTTTATTGCATATCATGTGCCAGAGTGTTTTCTGACTTTGCACAGCACAGCTCATGTCAGTGCAGCTGTACCCTGCCCGTCTCTCCTCCAAGAGGGTGCTCTCATCTCTTCTGGGTTTTGGAACAGTTCCTTGGCTGTCCTGTTCCCCAGACTATTGGGGATGTCCTTTCCGTGGACATAATTCCATGGAGAAATGATGGTTGTCACAGCCTGGAACTGGCTAGAAAGTGTGCTACCAGTTACACTGTATGACTGCACAGCAGTGCTGTGTCTTGCTTAGTTTACTAGGAGTTGTTCAGACTAATTTAGTTTGCCAGTCTAGTGTTACTGTGCTAGTGCCAGCCTGCAAGCAGCCCTATTGCTGGGGAGAGTGGAGAGAGTGGAAGGAAATGTGTAGAGGTGGGAGTTTGCAAAAGAAACCTGCTGAACAAATCCCAAGATTAACTAACTCACATAATCTAAAGAAAAGGTTCCCCCATGGCATATGTACTCTAGTTGGGAAAATTCTACAACAGCCAAGTTTCTGCATTAAGCTGTGGGCCTGGCTTTCCACCCACTGCAGGCTGGGGGGGTTGACCAGATCCTTTTAACCTGTCCTGTAACACTTCATGCATATTAATCAGTCACCTTATAGTACTAGGGAGACACGTGCAAGCCCATCACCCATTTTACTGGACAAATTAGGGCTTGCTTGTTCTGCAAAGCTGTCTGCTCATTGCATGGGTCCCACCTTAAAGCTCTCCTGATGATTAGTAGTCATTATCTGCACCACAATACAGCCTGTGCACCCCCAGCCTCAGCATATGAGGTGCTATATACAAAACCAGCACTAAAAGATGTTCCCATGCTCCAATGAGCTTATTCCGATCTGGCTGCTTAGCAATATTGAAATGTTTTGTTGAATATTAAGATTGAATAAGCAGACAAGGTATGTGGCATGTACTCAAATATTTTTTAATGAAAATTTCTGACCCAAGTGACCTTTGAAAGGTAGAAGCTGCCATTCCAAGAAATACATAGGGGCAGGCATCATCTTTTACGGTGCAGAATCTGACACGCTTTCAAAACACTGGCACCAAAAGGGAGACTTGGGGACAATTTTTGGCATAAAAATTAAGAAAAAGTGCCTAAACACTGGAAGAAACAGAAAAGTTCACACCTTTTTGAGAATTTAAATTAATCTGTGGTGCTTCAGGGTATTTTCCTCTAGAATAAGTATTTTGTCTTCTATGGTGCTATACAGTACATACGGCAGGGAATACCACTTGAGAAGCAAAACAAGCCTCATGACACAAATCCTGCTCACTGCACTTAAGCAAANTATTAATCAGTCACCTTATAGTACTAGGGAGACACGTGCAAGCCCATCACCCATTTTACTGGACAAATTAGGGCTTGCTTGTTCTGCAAAGCTGTCTGCTCATTGCATGGGTCCCACCTTAAAGCTCTCCTGATGATTAGTAGTCATTATCTGCACCACAATACAGCCTGTGCACCCCCAGCCTCAGCATATGAGGTGCTATATACAAAACCAGCACTAAAAGATGTTCCCATGCTCCAATGAGCTTATTCCGATCTGGCTGCTTAGCAATATTGAAATGTTTTGTTGAATATTAAGATTGAATAAGCAGACAAGGTATGTGGCATGTACTCAAATATTTTTTAATGAAAATTTCTGACCCAAGTGACCTTTGAAAGGTAGAAGCTGCCATTCCAAGAAATACATAGGGGCAGGCATCATCTTTTACGGTGCAGAATCTGACACGCTTTCAAAACACTGGCACCAAAAGGGAGACTTGGGGACAATTTTTGGCATAAAAATTAAGAAAAAGTGCCTAAACACTGGAAGAAACAGAAAAGTTCACACCTTTTTGAGAATTTAAATTAATCTGTGGTGCTTCAGGGTATTTTCCTCTAGAATAAGTATTTTGTCTTCTATGGTGCTATACAGTACATACGGCAGGGAATACCACTTTTGAGAAGCAAAACAAGCCTCATGACACAAATCCTGCTCACTGCACTTAAGCAAACATTCCTCATTTTGAATCCAATAGGACAACTTATGAAAAGTAGAGGAGAGAATTTGGTCCATTATGTGGCTATCAGATTTAAATTACACCAATAACTGAGACGCATGGGGTATCAGTGACAGGAATACTGGACCCAGAGTGTATGATTACTCAATTACTTCAATGTCTGTTGGATGCTTAAAGGCTAAAACAATTTTGGGTTCCTTCCAGTCAGTGCATATCACTGTCAGCTCTTCAGGCAGTTTACCTTTCCCAAGAAGCTTTTGCTTACCTTATCACCTTCCCAGATCTGCTGCCTGCATTCTCCAATTACTGCACTTAACTGCAAGCCACACTACATATACTTTACACTTCATCTTTATCTGTTCCATTTCGGTGATGTGATATTAGGCAAACATCTTAAACTTACAGCACTGAGCTTTAAGTCACTGACATCTTAGATTTATTTTTCCCAAAGCTTTCAGTTTTAGCAGGAGCTCAAATGGAGCACTGAGAAAGTGGAGCAGGGAGCTGTAGCCACAAATGTGAAGGCAGTTTGGGAAATCAATGTATTCCTAAAGTGCGAGACAAAAAGAGGTAAAAATCTTCAGTACTCCATAATTCTGACTCATGAAGGAGATCACAAAATCTAAAGTTGAAAAGAAAGTTAAAACATAAGATAATATGAATCAAAAAGGAGAAACGTGAAGCAAGGGGTCTAATTAATGTAGGTTATAAGAAATCTATAAAAGATAATAAATTAGCTGGAAATATTTCTTATAACTGTTGTTATTTCTATTTAAAAATCTTAAAGGAAAGAAGCTATTCACAGACTGAGACAGAAATATCTACTTCCTTCATTAACCACTTTTATCTGATTTAGTTTTATCCTGCAGTATCACTACTTGAAGAGTAATGGATCATCCAGAGAAATAACAACCAAGACATAGATTACTTTATAAAAGGAACGTGTTTAAAACTTAATATCAAAATCAAATGTGTTTGTTTATTCTAATCTGTCACATAGGTCTTGCTTATGTGTGCTGATAAAATTAATTCATAAGCAAGTGGCTGCTGTTTCCATCGATTACACATTTTGAGTATCAGTCATCACTTTTTACAAATTCTCACTAATATTTTCCTTGGCTTGTTGTTTCTCTGAACTCTTTCCTGATCCAAAACTAAAGGAACAGTTGTGTAAGACTAATAAAAAAATTCAGGAAAGACAAATGAAATAAATTCATCACAGTCAATATATGCAGAAAATTCATACCGAAAAAGGAACATACTAAGAAAATCAGCAATGACTCCAAAATAACCAAATGATTGAACTTCCTATTTTTTTCATATTAAAATATGGTTGTTATATGAGATAATAATCAATACATTGAAAATACTGTCTAAAGAAAGTGGAGCTCACCACACAACTTCTTTCTTATCCTTATGCTTCCAGGGCAAGGGCTGAGGCTTACAAAGCACAAAAATTCCACAACAGAGGGTTAGAAACCTAAATATCTCTTCAGAGTCAGGCTACGGTCAGAACCAGGGCTCTGAAAGAAACTTCACAGGCACTGAAGGCCCTGATTTAAAACCATCTTTGGGTTACTGACATCCTCAGGGAAGCACTTCAGCATTCATTTGATTATAAGCAAATGCTTAAACAGGGCTGACTCAAAAAATTTGAGAAACTTTCTTTCTTGGGAGGATTTCATCAGCACTGCCAGTTGTTAGCAGGTCTGTTAATCACATTTTTTTAATGTCAAGTCCAACTCATACACACATACCCCACCCATGTGTACATAAAACAAAATCACATAATTCATGGACTGCCTTCCTCAATAAGGCCATATTTACACACTCCATTATTTACAATTTACGAAAAAAACCTTTTTAGGTATGAACGATGTGAATCATTGATTTGAACTTTGCATAATTCAGAGCTAGTAAACCAAAACCTGTCTCAAATTAGAACAAAAAAAATGATATGGTAGTAGTTACTGTTAAGGTGGAATTCTCCTGATTGAACTATATATCTGGTAGTGTTTCAGATAATTAAATTGAGCTCTAAGTAATATGAAAGGGTACAGTTATGGTCAGTTTTTTATCTTCTAGCACTGCAGGGCTGTTGGGACCTGAAAATTATATGCAGGCAGGTTTGGAATGGGTCCAAGGTAGACCACACTGGACTAAGTAACATCTGGTGTATATGACTTAGGTTTTTCAAAAGTGTGTCTGGACAGCTGTAAAATAGAAATTACATATGTCTCTGACTAAAGGCTACATGTAAAGCTGGCAGAGCTAACCGTGTGTTACTTGGAAAGGCAAGCTCTTTGCAAGCTCTTCTCAGAGCTGGGTACAACCATCCCGGAGCATATGCAAAGACATTCCAGTTATGCTGTGAGGAATTTACTTTACATCAAGTGAATGAGAAATACTTGTACAACCTTCATCTTTGACTACTACCATATCATTTNGAAATACTTGTACAACCTTCATCTTTGACTACCATTTCTCCTACCTCTCTTTCATGTTTAACAAGTTGAAAATAAAACAAAATCAAGACACTTCTAAGAGCCTTGTCCCGCCTCGGGATGTTACCAACACAGACAACATGCAGATGTCTTCAGAAACTGTTACTGTTGTACAAAGTGCTCCAGAAAGCACCTCAGCCATCCTGTGCCTTGGGTGTTACTGCAGTGACACTGTGTAAGCAGGAAAGAGCATCTGACCTGGCATAAGCCTAACAAGGCTCCTCCGTTTAAAAAGAGGTAGAAGGAACCAAAGAGATGTAACTAAGAAATTAAAGAATTAATGTGCTTGAGTACAAGTCAGGATATTTTTTTTTTTAAGAAAAACTAAATGGTGCTTCATGCTTTTAACAAAAACACCAAAAACATTTTTCTATCATTTGACATGCAAATTTTTGTTGCAAAAAAAGAAGATTTGGGTGGAAAAAAAGAAGATTTGGGCAGAAAAAATGTAACTGATCTTTAGTGAAACAAGTAAAAGGAAGGAAAGCAATCATACATCTAAAATCACAGGCTGTCTTCAAAATAAATTACATATTT